>JAECUM010001493.1:0-162624 GCA_016617855.1 Megalonaias nervosa
ATTGCCCTCTACCTAATCGTTGATAATGTAATTTCAGTTTGAAAATAATTACATGATGATTACTTCTATATTCTGGTACAATGACTGTGTCCCAGAAGTAATGTACAGGGTCATCAGATAACCAAACATAGTAATATCGATCGATCGAGAGTCTATAGCGATCTCAGTATTTCATGACAAAAGGATAGTCTCATAAAATAAGACAGCTATTTTGCAATCCCACTATTTCATGGCAGAAGGATGATCTCATCAGAGAAGGACCATAACTCTTTAACCAGCCAGATATATAGACATGCGTTTTCATGGCATGATAACATTTTCTAAAAGTTGAATATCAAATACACAATTTTCACAAATAATGTTTATGTTATTCTTGAAATTAGAAAGAAAAAGGTTGGATATATAACGCATGGTAAATGCACGTGCCTATAGATTGGCATTTTATAATTGTACTTAAATCCATTGATATGTTGTTTTATTTTACTTCACTTTGTTTGAAAAACATTCATGTCTTTTTGCAAAATTAGCAAGTGCTGTAAAATGTGTTGAATTCTGTTTGTTACCATTTTTTTATGGCTTTGGTGGAAAAGAACTTGTGTTAACATAACTGTTTGTGTAGTTACCTTTAATGGGAGGAAACATCTTCTACAAACATTGATCCTGTTTCACCAAGTCTTTAAATTAATGGTTCGTAGCATCGATAAAATCCACAATAAATATTACCGAACTATACAGTGGAAAATCCATAGGTACTTAATTCCTCAAACCTTTTCCAACATGATGAAGACTACAATGCAACACTGTATGCATCTAGCCTTCAATTACATCAAGGAACTATTTACCTTAAATGTCCAAAATAATACATTTGTAAAATGTATGAAACCATCAAGTATGATTTATAGAAAATTTGAAACTTGTCAGCTGACTACACAAAGATTTTTGTTTTTTACATCCTCAAGTTGCTTATGATCTGTTGTTGACCTCCTTTGTAGCTGTAATTGTCAAGGAAAATATTTTCCCACCTTCGAAATAGCCCTTCGAATCCCAGACTTCATCTCAGCAGGTCAAAAAGCAGATTGACCCCCATGGAAGAATGCAGATTACTTATTTGATTTTGCTAATTATTAGAGCATTTCGTAAAGAATGCACTGTATTATTTCCTTTTCACTGTTGTCAATGTCTTTTTTATGCCTGTCAGTGCAAAATTAATATAGCGAAACTATATTCAATTCTCTTAGGTGTTCAAATTGGAAACCATATTAAGATTGTAATTTATACCAAAGGCAGTGTCGCAACAAGAGTACTTTTAATGACTATGTCTAGTTAGACCACTGTTACTTTGTTTTATAAATGTTGTCAGTGACATTGCCATAAATGTATTTAACAACAGTACAGTGTCCATATTATGTGCTTGAAAACAACAGTTACTATCCAACATACACCAATTGCAAATGCTCTTGATAACAACACTCTTCAAGTCGCAGTAATGTAGTACACTTTAATAAACAATTATATTATATTTCGAATGGAGTTTTCAGGGAATATGTGACTGTTGTACGATTGCAGTTTCATAATTCGAGTAAACTGGTCATAAGCCCTTGTGAAACTTGCAGGTTTGTCCATGCACGATGAATTTAGTTTCTGCTCATTGATCGACTGCTTGAATAAAAGCAAAATTTAGCGTAAAGCTTGATATTTAAAATATGTAGCTTAAATTAAATTTTCATATATTTATATAAATATTTGTTTCAGCTACAGTCATTGTGTAACTTAGATGTTTGCACTTGTATCATGAGATTTCCACTCAGTAACGTTTGAAATACTTTATGGATTGAAATTGCAAATTGCTATAGAGGGTTATACTGTATAAACATAAGTCGTGCCTGATTGTGACTTATTTCCACCAAAACTCATTTGGTTATAGCCCGTATTTGACTTGAAAGTATGTCATTTATAAAAAAAAATTCCATTTACACATATAAGTTTTTAATGGAATTGACAGATTGAGATAAAATTTAGAATGAATCTTTTCATTGATAAAAACTACATGGAGTTCAATTTTTACATCACTGAAAGATTGGACATGTATTGTTCTGTTCTGAAATAATTTTGACATAGAATTTTTAACAAAGAGGTCTTGCAAGGCACAGTATTGGCGGGGTCATCTGTGACCCATAGGCACATGTTTGGTCCCTGTGGTTTAAAGTTTCATACCTGTTTATTAGTGTTTTTGCCTAGTTTAGCTTTGAACTTAACCAGATGGAGAACTGTATATTACTTAAGATATTAAATTGGGGCCCCGAGTGGCCGAGTGGTCTAAAGCGCTCTCCGTTACTGATCACTGCCATCTCACCTCTGTCTGCGAGGGTTCGAGTCTAGGATTCGGCGAATGTGGATATGTGAGAAAGCTTGCCAGTAGCTTCTCGTGGGTCGGTGGTTCTTTCCGGGGATTTCCTGGTTTCTTCCTCCACCATTAATACTGGCCGGCATGTATAGCCTATCGTGTGCTGAAAAATGGCGTTAAGCCCCACAACAACAACAAGATATTAAATTAGAATTTTAAAGCTCTAAATGTCACATATATGTCAAGGTAAGTGTTACGTAAGTTTCATAATCTACCAAAACAAGATTACGGGGAAGCAGGTAGGGGATTGCTTACCAGTATATGTTGCACAAAGGGCTGGGCGTTCTGTGTATACATTTTATAAGGCAGTTTGCGATTAAGATAGATCTGTAACCTCTAGACATTTCTGGATTCTTTGTGGTTTGGTTTTTCATATCTGTGTTTTATTTGTTTGTCTTAGCTTGCCTTCGAACATAACCAGATGGAGACCAGTATATTAACTGAACAGATCAAAGTAGAATTTCAAGCTCTAAATGTCACACATGTGTTAAGGTAACTGTTAAGAAAAATTTCATGATCATCCAAAACAAGATTGGGAAGGGGGGAGCAGGTATTGGAGTGATTACCAGTATATGTTGCAAAAAGGGCTAGGACGTTCAGTGTATACATTTTATAAGGCAGTTTGTGATTAAGATAGAGCAACAACAACGTGCTTTACAAAGGACTAACCATCTTATACTGAAGATTTGCAACATCCCTTTCATAGGATGCATTTAAATTATTATCAACATTTTTAATTAAATGATATTAGATCTTATTACAGGTTTAATTTATTCTTTCTCTTTTGCGAATATTGTGTTTTATCACCAGGGGAATTGTTAGTTTCAAATTGGAATTTCCTATTATTTAAATTTCTCTTTTATCATGAATTGATGTTAAGTTGAAAATGAAGATTATATACGATATAGATAAGAAAATAAATATGTCTCCAATCTAAGTTTGATGTCAGCTCGTATGCATGGCCTGCCTTCTTGCCTCGGCTGGGACAGTGTCTTGGAACAATAGAATTCGGGATCGAACCCAAAGCTACACTACGAGCACCACAAAGGACGATTGCAAACCATCAAATGCCACTGCTGCACTATAGAAAAGATTATCGACGGCAAACCTGCATGATAACCATTCCGGGCTAGGCGTGTTGTTTGCAGCGAAATTCATCGTTGACACAATCCAGGCATTATGTTCTTTACTAAAATCATTCTGCCTGAACGGCCTGGAAATCTTCTAAATCCTTATCATGATTACACGTATTAAATCAACGCCAACGCATGATTGTACGCACCAAATCAACAATAATGCTTGATTATACCTGTTAAATCAACGCCAGTGCTTGATTATGCGTACTAAATCAAGGCCAATGCTTGATTATGCGTATTAGATCAACGCCAATATTTGATTATACGTATTAAATCAAGATCAATGATTGATTATACCTATTAAATCAAAACCAATGCTTTGATTATGCGTATTAAATCAACGCCAGCGCTTAATTATGCGTATTAAATAAACGCCAGTGTTTGATTATGCGTTTAAAATCAACGCCAATGCTTAATTATACGTGTGAAATTAACGCCAATGCTTGATTATGCGTACTAAATCAAGGCAATTGCTTCATTATACGGGTTAAATCAAGGCCAATGCTCGATTATACGTATTAAATCAAGGCCAGTGCTTTTTCTTGCATATTAAATCAAGGCCAATGGTTGATTATCCGTATCAAATCAACGCTAATTATGCTAGATTATGCGTATTAAATCAAGTCCGATGCTAGATTATGCGTATTAAATCAAGACCAATGCTTGATAATGCGTACTAAATCAAGGCCATTGCTTGATTATACGTGTTACATCAACGGCAATGCGTGATTATACGTTCTAAATGAAGGGGACTGCTTGATTATGCGTATTAAATCAACGTCAATGCTTGATTATACGTGATAAATCAACGCCAATACTTGATTATGCGTATTAAATCAAGGCCAATGCTTGATTATACGAGTTAAATCAAGGCCAATGCTTGATTATACGTACTAAATCAAGGTCAATGCTTGTTTATGCATATTAAATCAAGGCCAATGCTTGATTATGCGTATTGAATCAAGGCCAATGCTTGATTATGCGTATTAAATCAAGGCCAATGCTTGATTATACGAGTTAAATCAAGGCCAATGTTTGATTATGCGTACTAAATCAAGGCCAATGCTTGTTATGCATATTAAATCAAGGCCAGTGCTTGATTATGCGTATTAAATCAAGGCCAGAGCTTGTTCATACGTATTAAATAAAGGCCAATGCTTGATTATGCGTGTTACATCAACGCCAATGCTTTATTATAGGTATTGAATGAAGGCCAATGAATGATTATACGTACTAAATCAACGCCAATGCTTGATTTTAGGTATTAAATGAACACCAATGCTTGATTATGCGTATTAAATCAAGGCCAATGCTTGATTATACGAGTTAAATCAAGGCCAATGCTTGATTATGCGTACGAAATCAAGGCCAATGCTTGTTTATGCATATTAAATCAAGTTCAATGCTTGATTATGCATATTAAATCAAGGCCAATGCTTGATTATGCGTATTAAATCAAGGCCAATGCTTGATTATGCGTATTAAATCAAGGCCAGAGCTTGTTTATACGTATTAAATCAAGGCCAATGCCTGATTATACGTGTTACATCAAAGCCAATGCTTGATTTTAGGTATTAAATGAACACCAATGCTTGATTATGCGTATTAATTCAAGGCCAATGCTTGATTATACGTGTTAAAGGCCAATGCTTGTTGATGCGTACTAAATCAACGCCAGTGCTTGATTTTAGGTATAAAATGAACACCAATGCTTGATTATGCATATTAATTCAAGGTCAATGCTTGATTATACGTGTTAAATAAAGGCCAATGCTTGATTATACGTACTAAATCAAGGCCAATGCTTGATTATGCGTATTAAATCAAGGCCAAAGCTTGATTATACATACTAAATCAAAGCCAATGCTTGATTTTAGGTATTAAATCAACGCAAATGCTTGATTATGCGTATTAATTCAAAGCCAATGCTTGATTATACGTGTTAAATAAAGGCCAATGCTTGATTATACGTGTCAAATCAAGGCCAATGCTTGATTATACGTATGAAATCAAGGCCAATGCTTGATTATACAAACTAAATCAACGCCAATGCTTGTTTATACTAGCTAAATAATAATAATGAGGACTTTGTATAGCGCCTAATCTTCAGAAGCTCTAAGCGCTTTACAACATTACACAACACCTACAACATAAGAAAGCATATATAATGATATGATTACAAAAAACAAGTACCATGAAATTAGAAAACACAAAACATGCTGAAAATATTGAAGGTAGGAAACATTATTTGGTCTTTAAGTTTGTTCTTGCAGTCGAAATAGGTGAGTTTTAAGAGCGCTCTTGAATGAGATCACTGTGTCTTTGTGTCTAAGTTCAGTGGGCAATTCGTTCCACGTTGCTGGGCCCTGGTATGCAAAAGAAGCTTGTCCATGTGACTTCGTTTTCGTAGTGGGAATAATGAATGTACGATTGTCAGAAGAGGAGCGTAAGGACTTGCTGGTGTGTACACATGGGTGAGGTCAGATAGGTATGTTGGACTGGAGCCCGTCAGTGATGATCCGAGCAGCTGTGTTTTGAACTTTTTGAAGTTTCTGGAGTAGATATTGAGATGGATCAGACAGATTTGAGTAACAATAGTCCAGTCTTGAAAGAACTAAGGAACAAACAAGTGTTTTAGTGGTATCAACTAAAAGATATTAAATCAAGGCGAATGCATGATTATGCATATAAAGACAACGCCAGTGCTTGATTCTGCGTGTTAAATCAAGGTCAGTGTTTGATTATACGTGTTAAATCAACGCCAGTGCTTGCTTATGCGTACTAAATCAAGACCAATGCTTGATTATACGTATTAAATCAAGGCCAATGTTTGATTATGCGTATCAAATCAAGGCCAAAGTTTAACTATGCGTATTAAATCAAGGGTAACGCTTGATTATGCGTATTAATTGAAGGCCAATGCTTGATTATGCGTCTTAAATCAAGGCCAATGCTTGATTATACGTGTAGAATCAATGTCAATGCTTAATTATGCGTATTAAATCAACGGCAATGCTTGATTATACTTATTAATTCAATTCCAATGCTTGACTCTGCGTATTAGATCAAGGCCAATGCTTGTTGATACGTACTAAATCAAAGCCAATGCTTGATTATACGTGTTACATCAACGCCAATGCTTTATTACACATGTTACATCAAGGCCAATGCTAGATTTTACGTAGAGAATCAAGGGCAATGCTTGATTATACGTGTTACATCAACGCCAATGCTTAATTATAGGTATTAAATCAAGGCCAATGCTTGATTATACGTATGCTTGATCATACTTATTAAATTAAGGCCAATGCTTGATTATACGCATTAAATCAAATACAATGCTTGTTTATACGTACTAAATCAAGGCCAATGCTTTGATTATACGAGTTACCTCAACGCCAATGTTTGATTATATGTGTTACATCAAGGTCAGTGCTTGATTATACATACAAAATCAAGGTCAGTGGTTGGTTATGCGTGTTAAATCAAGGCCTATTGCTTGATTATACGTTTTAAATCAAGGTCAATGCTTGATTATGTGTATCAAATCAAGGCCGTGCTGGATTATACGTATTAAAACAAGGCCAATGCTTGATTATACTTACTAAATCAAGGCCAATGGTTGATTATGCGTTTTAAATCATGGCCAATGCATGATTATGCATATTATATAAAGGCCAATGTTTGATTATACGAACTAAATCAATGCCAATGTTTATTATACGTGTTAAGTCAAGGCTCATTTGTTAAGTCAATGCTAGATTATGCGTATTAAATCAAGGCCAATGCTTGATTATGCGTACTAAATCAAGGCCAATGCTTGATTATCCGTGTTACATCAACGGCAATGCTTGATTATACGTATTATATCAAGGCTAATGTTTGATTATGAGTACTAAATCAAGGCCAGTGTTTGATTATGTGTATTAAATCAAGGCCAATGCTTGGTGATAGGTATTAAATCAAGGCCAATGCTTGATTATGCATATTAAATCAAGGCCAATGCTTGATTATGCATATTAAATCAAGGACAATACTTGGTTATGCGTATTAAATATAAGCTAATTATGCTTGATTATCCATATTAAATCAAGTCCAGTGGTTGAATATGCGTGTTAAATCATGGCCAATGCTTGATTATACTTACTAAATCAAGGTCAGTGCCCTGATTATGCGTATTAAATGAAGGCCAATGCTTGTTTATACGTACAAAATCAAGGGCAATGCTTGGCTATACGTGTTACATCAACGCCAATGCTCGATTATAGGTATTAAATCAAGGCCAACGCTTGATTATGCGTTTTAAGTCAAGGCCAATGCTTGTTTATGCGTAGTACATAAAGACCAATGCTTGATTATACAAACTAAATCAATGACAATGTTTTATTATACGTGTTAAGTCAAGACTAATGCTAGATTATGTGTATTAAATCGAGGCCAATGCTTGATTATGCGTATTAAGTCAAGGCCAATGCTTGATTATGCGTATTAAATCAAGGGCAATGCTTCATGATAGGTATTAAATCAAGGCCAATGCTTGATTATGCGTACTAAATCAAGGCCAATACTTGATTATGCATACTGAATCAAGGCCAATGTTTGATTATAAGTTTTAAATCAAGGGCAATGCTTGATTATTTTTGTAGCTTTAAAATTGGATAGTTTGACCCATAGAAGACTAATGCATTGACTATGGCGCCACCCATCATCATTGCCACAAATGCCATTCATCGAAATTGCACTTGAACTGTCAAAAGTGTTGCTAAAAGAGCAACTGTTACTTTAATATGTCTGCAGGAATAATGTCCTGCTTAATCAGCACATCCTTTATGTCAATGTCTTCCGACACGCCGAGAATGGCGTTGCCCACCTGAACTTGAACAGACGGAAAGAAGAATACAAAATGTAGCCCCTTAACCTGAGGATAGTAATGAAGCCTCAACTGCAGGTTTTATTATTAGTGAAAACAGTACTCATCAAGAAGTCCTGTTCTTCGTGATGACACCCTGGTAATAGCAGGAAACCTTGATCTAGATCACGGGTCTCAAACTCAAACCACCCTGCGGGCCGCATGAGGGCATTTTCTATGGCCCAAGGGCCGCACTACCTTAGTTTTCTCTCATGACACCTTGTGACGCCAATCATTTTGCGGGCCACAGGATACGGCTTGACGGGTCGCATGCGGTCCGCGGGCCGCGTGTTTGAGACCCCTGATCTAGATAGTCACACTATCAATAGTGTTCTGGACCCTACCAGGAATCTGCTGACAAAGCCTATGACAATTGTTTTCTACAAACGCAACAACCAACACCACGTGTGGCCTGTACAAGAGATCTGAGGAGTAAATTAGGTTTAAATTTTTTTTAATGGCGTTTATTATTGAGATGTAAAGGGAAAGCGGTTCAGCCCTCACGGATGAAACCTTTATAATGACATATATATGATTCAGCACTATTCCCCGGATTGGTGGATCTGGTGCAAATAGAGATTATAAATCATTTGGTATAATCTATATTGAACCTAATCTTGGGCACGTGTCGAGACTTTGGTCGTAAACGTTTACATAACGTTTGCAACATACATAGCTCAAATTACACGTTGTATGATAGGCAGACAAGTTTCAATGACAGATGGTACCCCCAAATAAATTATGATAGATCACTCAGGCTGAATTTCAGCGACAGAGATAACTTGTATTAAGAGTCAAAGTCTAGATATCTTGGTGTTCCACTCATAATTAAGTCACTTTTTTCTCCCCTAAAGTATATTTGCCCGGAATGTAACCTTTTAGAATATAGCTAATGTTGTACTTCTCTTCCAGATCTCAAAAGCACTATTCCTCAAAATCATCAAAGTGGGAGGACAAAATCCTCTGTCATTACCTTGCCCAACATACCAGTAAACCATCAAGGGCAACTGAGTCAGCATCGACTTTGATCACATTTACAATACACAATAGTCTAAACACTAAGTGACCATCATTAGGTCTGCGTGTCGCAAAATCAATTGATCAACCCATACCTTAATAGCCAAATAAATATGATATACAAATCATTCAATTCTTTTGATAACTATTTGTTCCTTTATGAACAATCTTCAACATTTGAGAACGCATCATTTTTGTTACTCGGTCCAGACAAAATGTTAAAAGTTTTGTTTGACAGGTTTTTATCCTTGCTTTAAAACAAATGCTCCACTAAAGTCCAAATGGGTCAAGCGACACACACAACAAGAACTGTCACTGATGACATAAAAACAGCTAGTAAATTACTTGAATTCCATCAGGGAAACAACGATAATGATAAAACTTGGCCAAACAGTATGACAGCTCATATTACAGAATATAACAGAAAATATTACACTAGTTGAATTTCTAGCAACAGGACATCAAGCTCACCTGGAAGCATTTCGAAGACATAAAGCGTCGAATTCGTTCACGATTTCGCGTTATAATTATTGTAAATAATGAAACTATACACAATAAATACGAGAATGAAAACAGGATCATTGAATTTTTGTGTGTCTATTAGCAATCGCCTGAATGTAAAAGGTATTTCCACTCCACATAACGCCTTCGCTTCATCTGAATGGCTTATAAAATTAGCGATTATAGCAATAACATAGGTTACCTTAACATGACCCGTCAGAAGTCGCTCTCAGATCATCATGTAGGGCAGTGCAGATCTGATTTTAATCAGATTGAGATAATATAAGTCCAATTAAACTAGGTTATATCCTGGAGAGTTTTGAGATTCCTAAATTGACACAAGATGAATCAAAACAATTAGACTTTGAAATAACTCTTTCGGAAGCTTCAAAATGCATAAAAAACAACAGTAATGTTAAAAGTTTAAGAAGTGATGGATTCACAAAAGGATTTTATAAATCCGTTTGGAATGATTTAGGACAGTTTTTGATAAATTCAATAAATCAAAGGGGTTTCAAAGAGGAGTTTCATCTGTAAGACAGAGGGAGGGAATCATCACAATATTGCCAAAGAAAAATAAATGTAGAGAATTTTTGAAAAATTGGAGACCAATCACTTTGTTAAATATTTCCTATGAAATAGCATCATCGGTTACAGCTAGCAGAATAAAAGATACATGCCAAAATTAATATATGAAAGTCAAAAAGGCGTAACAAAACATAGGTATATGAGAGAAGTAGTCAGATTAATATATGATATTATGTGCTTTAGTGAAGAGAATAATATGAATGGTATTAATTTACATGTTGATTTTGAAAAAGCTTTTAACTCTATCCCTTGGAGCTTATACGAGAATTGCTTTTTCCTCTTTAATTTTAGTGAACAAATAACAGACACACACGCACAAACACAAATTTGTCTTTCTGTGTATAACGCTTGCCAAACATATTCTATAGAAATGCAATAACGCGTGATTTAAAATAGATTTGCGTTGCACATTTTTACATTGGACATAGTTGTTGTCAAGAGGATCCTCTCTCTCTCTCTCTCTCTCTCTCTCTCTCTGTTTTTATTAGTAGCAGAAATGTTAGGAATTATGGCTCGGAACAACAACGATATTAAAGGCATATTGTTATGTATATTTAATTTGCATTGTTTATTTTTTAAAAATTTTATTTATTTCATTATCTAATATTGTAAATGTAACATTGTATGTTGTACTCAGCCTTATCCAAAATCAAGTTTATTTTATACTTGACCTGAATCATTGATTTTTTATATTATTTCTTTTATTATTGTTCTGTAAACAACTAATACATAGCTAAAATATTCTCTGATTTTATGGGTTTATTATCAGAATCAATATTAATAGAAACAAATATGTTTATTAGGGTCTGGTTCTAGGATATTGGGATTCTCCTGCAATTTACCCGGTGTACCTGAAGTTGTCCAGGTTTTATATTATAATGTTAATAACAGACTGCTAATTATAGCTAAACATTTTTGGCAAACATTAAGAACTTTATAGAAGGTTATTTTCCATTAGGTAATGTTTTTTTTTTTTTTTTGTTATGTTTTTGTTTTTGTTTTTTGTTTTCACAAAATGTTAAATGTGACCTGAGATCAAGTGGAGGACAATGTTATAGGTTACTGCATTTGTATGGGAAGATATGAACGAATTTTTCGGCTCAATACTGTACAACCTTTGGGAGTGCAGTATTGATCCAAGAAAACTAGTTAATATTTTCCCATACAAATGCTGTAACCTTTCTATTACATACCAATTTTTTTTTTATTCTACCTAAGGCTTAATTATAAAAAAAATACACTACACGAAACAAAGTAAATGAATTTATGCTGTAGTTCAAAATTAATACACAACCGTAGATTCATCAATACACAATAACAATACTGATGCACGTATAGTACCTACCTGCGATCTTTGAACTTGTCGGTTTCAAAAAGAATTGTCGTTTTAGTCTACTTAAAATGTAGTTTTAGTCATATTATGAATGAATGCGCATTGCAACAGCTTTTTAATTTGGTCTGGGGTGGATAGATTTTGTTTATATGTTGATACAACTCAGCTCTGCTTTTCACATTATGATGGACTGTTTTATTGGGTCAATTCACTGCAATAAGGAGAATGTGGTTTCAGTTGGAAATGTACTCGAAATTCCAGTACAGTTTCGATATGTATCAGGTTTTGCGGGATATGTCATTCGGATCTGCAGAACCAAGTAGGTACATTTTGAGGAAATTCACGATGCATAAATGTAAGTATATTTATTACCCTTTTTATTACCAGCTAAAGAAGACATATGTTTTTGCCCTTTTATCTCGCTGTTGGATGGACCCCGGCTATGACCTGTATCATACAGTGTTGTCTTCTATCACTAGCCTAACATTGTATCAAAATAGATACAGGGGGAAAATTGCAAAGCAGCTGTTGTGTGACAGTCCATTTGGACTGCTTTGTCGTCTTCTTGGCTTATTGGCTTTGAGGCTCTTAGTTTCCTACCGAAACCTCCAGTTACCTTTTTTCTCGAATCTATTATTTTGACAGACTTGTAAAATGGTACGTTTCTGATAGATATGCAATGGCCCTTGAGCTCAATATACTCTTCTATGCTATATTTTTATAGACACCAGATAGCACTGACTATAGTCTGAACCATTCTATTTACAAAAAGATATGAATATTTCTCCTAAATAACTGTTCCAATGATCATGACGGTATTTTCAATTGCTGCGTCTCTTACGTTTGTTGTTGACATTGCGAATATCACGTTCATTCGAGTGGTTGTTTGAATGTTTTGTTTCTGACTCGGTGAACTCGTCCACATCGTTAACTTTATCATCTATACTTTCAAATGGTCGAAACAGCTTGTTAAATTCATTCACAAATAAATCTAATCAACCAAAACCTAAATCGTCTACTTCATGAGTGTACATTGTTTGTTTACAGAGTATTTCCTAATACACTATCCTATTGTTAGGCACACGTGTTTTGAACTTGCGTGCAATATTAAGCTGTTCAGTACTGTAAAATATTGCACCATTTTGATAATGTAAAGATAACGGAGACAAAAATGAGCATGTAATAAGATCTTGTTACTGGAAAAAATATTCATTCGTGCTAAAGATCGAGCAGAATCTAGTTGTATTATTGTTGCTTTCAGTATTCATTTGGGCTAGAATTTATTTCTTCAAATTGTTCAATTCAAGAGAATTTTCTTTGGAAATACAGATTGCTTTCTTGGACAGAGACGTTCACTGGGATTTATAGTGAATTCAAACCTGGAATTATATTACTGTGTTTAAAAAAAAGACTGTTGACACATCAGCATTAAACAGGTCATCACAAACACATCAACACTACAACGTTGGACTTAATTTGGATTTCTACTAAATTTTATTCAGAACTTTAAATTATTCGGACTTATGTCAGTAATTTTATGACTATTTTTGGGATTTAATTTGCAATACCGTAAGTTCTTTTTACATTTTCACATTGTATTCTAGGGAAATAAATTATTTGTTGAATTTTACAAAGCTTGTTGTTTTTCGCACTTTTCTTTAACATAAGAGCATAGACTCATAACAATATGTATAAATAGTTACGAAAATAAACTTGCACAATATGCCATTGACACATCGTTTATATTGGATGGATAAGAGAACTCTTTGTATGCCTCGGTAGAAACATTAGACGTATTTGCATCGATGTCGGGACTAAAAGTAAATATCAACAAACAAAAGTTATAAAATAGGGGCATTTAAGAATTCACAGACACAGATATTTACAAATGTAGGATTTTATTGGGTCCAAATTTCTCTTTACTAGAGTTCAGTTATCCGTGAATACAGAAGAGATTGTAGAAATTGATTTTGAAAACAAAATTTAAGATTTACAAAAGTTTATAGGGGAATGGAATAGAAGACAATTTACAATAGAGGGGAAAATTATGGTTCTAAATGAATGGCTTTATTTAAACTAGAAAAAAAACCCACCAGGCAAAAAGACCGAAGAACAAGCAGTAACAAAAAAGAACACCGAAGGAAAATTAACACCAAGAAAGAAGAAACATATACCTGGCAAACAACCCTAACACCGTTAATAGACACAATCCAATCATGTAAAACCTGGAAGTATGACGTACACCTGGTAAGCAAGCCCGAAAACCCCAAGCAAAACAGGAAGTATAACATACGCTTGTTAATGCAAAAACACAACAAATACAAACTATAGCACACACAAAAGCAAACAAATATGGCACACAAATTAAAACACACACAATATAGCAGACATTAAGACACACCGACATCATTATCAAAAGGACTTCCATTCTAACGCAAAGAAGCCCTCTTTAGGTAAAAACTGTAAGGCCTCGAAAACACAACTAACTGGCATGTTGAAGGTTTGAACTAACGGCCTTGCGAAAACAAAACTAAGATCACAAAAATCACGAAGCCACCGTAAGCCAAACTCATTAGAAAATCTTTTCAAGAAAACAGAAAGTACACTTAGTACACAGAAAGAAACAAAATTATCTAAGGAAAATTCACAACTCAGAAATATTTAAATCGGATGTATGAATCTCATCTTTGGCGACAGGTTAGGGACTGACCACTAGAACTACGAAACTGGGTTGAGATCTGACCAAATATCAGAAACATTAGGACGGCCGGTAGGCGGAGGCAGATGGCATGGACGGTTGCAATAAGGGCGCCATACTTCACATGGTTTGCTCGTGAGGCATGAAAATAGCAGTAAATCACAAAAGTAAAAAGCACACAAAGCGTGTATTAAAGGTTCAAAAATACCAGTTGGTGATAAACGACGTTACTCCAAACAACAACAACAACAAAGTTAATTACATTTGTGTACTCAACAAATGGATTGCGCATATGATAAGTACTATAAAATTATTTGCTGAAATAGTCTTAAACTATATTACAGTAACTATATTTTGCAAATCTCAGATTATGGATGTACCATTTGGGGCTTCTTCAATACAAATCTGAAATTATGGGTATACCAATAGAGGCAACTGCAATACAAATCTTAGATTATGGGTGAACCATTTGGGGCAACTGCGATGCAAATCTTAGAACATGGGTACACCATTTGGGGGAACTGAAATACAAATCTTAGAATATGTGTGTACCATTTGGGGCAACTGCAATACAAATCTTAGATCATGGGTACACCATCTGGAGCAGCAGCAGCACAACTCAAACTGATAAGGTTACTAAATCGCATAATCGAGTTGTCCGAATAATTCTAAAAACTTACATTTTTGTTTTACCATCGTCTGAAATGTTTTCAGTATTAAACTGGTTTCCATTTTGTGAACATGCGGCATTGCAGAAAGGTTGCATGATATACAAAACTGTCAGTGGCAAGCAACAACAACAACACTAACACTAGAGTTAATAACATGTGTCTTTTGAAGCGCAAATGGATTTGACTTTTGAAAATTCCTATAAAATTATGTTGCATTGCAGAAAGGTTGCATGATGTACAGAACTGTCAGTGGCCATTTGCCTGATCATCAGGTCTTATCTCACCAAACCGCAAATACATTACCGTGACCTTCGTTCTTTTTCCGAACCTTTTTACCCTGGTTCTTGCTCTTCCTATTTCTGTAAATTATTGATAACTAATTAAATCATGCTGAAAATATGTATCCTGCGTGCAAATGTATTGAATTAAATACCTTTCGCGACATAACTGATGTTAGCTTTAATGCTTAGTTACTTGACTTGTGGAAATTTAGAATATATCTTTCTTTCGAAAGTGTTTATAGTCTTCCGCAATCATGAAAAGCAACAATTTAATGGCTGTTGGTAATGCCAACAGGATCAAGTTTAGAGCTATTGGTCATGTCAACAGGAACAATTTTTTCGCTATTGGTAATGCCAACATAATCAATTTTAAGCCTATTGGTAATACTAACAGGATCAGTTATAGGGCTATTGGTAATGCCAAAATGCTTCATAGAGTGGGTGGGCACGGTTATAGCCAAAATAGCAATTAAAGAACACAGTAATTGGAAATGCTAACTTAAGTAATTACATACCTTTTAATGGACTATGAATATATAACCTGATTTAGGGGAAAAGGCATTTATAAAGAGCTAAATGGGGCACAGATAACGGCTTGATATAGTTGGTAGATGGCATGGCATTGCAATTATTTCATAGCATGCGACATATATCGTCTGTAGCGAGCGTTAATGTTTCACACTCGTGGAGCCTTACATACAACGCAGTGCAGTGTATACCAAGTGCGGTCTAATGGAGGCTGCAATCTCGGTTTTATTCGTTGTCAATATAGACCCAGGAATTAAAGCCATTACTCATATATTTAATCCGATCGCTAACAAAATTACTATACAGAAAATATATATGTGGTCATTACTAATAAAGGCAAGGAAAAATCCAAAACACTTGTTAAATACATCCTATCAATTGTGGGTTGTTGTTTTTTTTGTTTACATTTCACTTGATTTCCCCCCTGTCGATTCATTGTATTTTACTCACGCCAATTCGCCAAACTTGTTCTGGTATCATAATTTAAAATTCGTTAATTAAACTATAAAATATAGCTCTCGTTTATTTCTCAGTGTTACATATATTGATTTTTCTTTAAACTATGAAAAATATTGTTATTGTATTTTTTTCGCTTCTGTGTGAGAAAGTACTTCCCGAGAGGCAAAAGTGTAATTTTGTGAAATTCAGGAGTTGGTCTTGTAAGATACACGAGTTGTTACATGATCGAGAAGAAGTTCTTTAAGCTCTGTCAGAATTTACGATCGTTACTAATCTTGAATTATAAACTGTAATTGTTGCCCAACACATTCAGTAAAAGCGACTGTATCATGTACACATGCATTAATCATCGTGCTTTCTCAAGTGGATTCTACGGTATATCAAGTAGGCTACGTGTATATCAATCGTTTAAATTTATTATTATAATTATATATGTATCTTGATACATTAAAATAGCAAGGGTGGTGTGAGGAAAATCGTGTCGAAATTAAAATGTTGATTCGTTCTTTATGTCAAACTATTTAAATGACATTTCAGTTGCCCAAAAATTATTTCTACTTGTCCCGATAAGTTTGGTCTCAGAATTGTCGCCCTCTGTTTATGCCAAGTACATTCAACAACACCTGTGTTGTTTTATTGTGGCAGTGACACTCGAGAACCAGCATAAAATCACAGATTTATACAGGTGACCATAGTTCTCACACTCGGGCTGATCCAGGAATTTAACCCAAGAGCATAAATGTGTGAACGTGAGTTTGTTCATCATCATCATCATCAATCCGAAGAGGTCGTTTGGACACCACAGTTGACTTTACAACCAATTCTCTCCACCTTTCCCTGTTCTCTACTGCCCTTTGGGAATCTCCAAATCCCATGCCTGTCCACTCCTTAATGTTGTCTTCCCACCTCTTTTTCTGTCTGCCTCTTCCTCTGCACCCTCGCACTGTGCCTTGCAAGATTGTTTTTGCCAGTCCAGATGATCTTAAGACATGATTGTACCACTTCAGTTTGCCCATTTTTACAGTGGTCAAGAGGTCTTCATAGGATCCGATGGCTCGTTAGATCCTGTTGTGGACTTCTTCGTTGGTTACATGGTCAATGTATGAGATGCCCAAGATCTTGCGGTAGCATCTCATTTCAAAGGTTTGAATCCTTCTTTGTAGATCTGATGTGAGCATCCATGTTTCACAAGCATACAGAAAGATAGATATGACAATCGAGCTCATCAGCCTTATTTTGGAACCAAAAGCTTTGTTGGTATCTTTCCATATTGGTCTCAACCTTGTCATTGTTGCTGTTGTCTGGGCAATTCTGCAAAGTTGTTCGGGTTTGGAGCCCTCATCTGTGATAATTGATCCCAAGTACTTAAAGCTTGTGACTCTTTCCAGCTTCTGTCCACTGACCTTTTTTTTCTGCACTGATGCCATTGGTGTTGTTTGTCATCAGTTTGGTTTTCTCGACGCTAATCTCCATACCGTATGCTGTGGAGGTTGTGTCGAGGCGTTCAACCAAGTCAGTCAGTTCTTTTTCATCTCCTGCTAAACCAACAATATCATCCGCGAAGCGAAGGTTTGTGATTGTTCTTCCTCCGATGCTGACAGTGCCCTTGTGGTCATGCAAGGCATCCTCCATGATCCTTTCCAGGAAAATGTTGAAGAGTGTCGGTGACAGTATACATCTCTGTCTGACTCCAACTATTGTTCGAAACCAATCTCCTCTGCTGCCATTGATGAGGACAGCACTGGTGGCTTTGTCATAGAGGTGCTCAACAACCTGCACCAGGTTTGAGCTGATGTTATACTTCCTCATAGTTGCCCATAAGGCTGTATTCCATAGCCTATCAAAGACCTTTTTGAAATCTATTAAGACGTGGTATAGATTCTGCTGGTGCTGAAGGTATTTCTCGCAAAATAGTCTGAGATTGAAGATTTGTTCTGTGGTGCTCCTTCCTGTTCGGAAGCCTGCCTGCTCTTCAGCAATAATTTTCTCTGCTTGAGACTTTAGTCTGTTGAGAATTATCTTCAGCATGACTTTGCTCGGGTGACTGATCCAACTGATGGTTCTGTAGTTTTGGCACAGCTATAGGTTTCCTTTCTTGGGCAGCAAGATGACCAAGGATTGAGTCCATGTGGTGGGCCATTTTCCTGTCTGCCATATCTTGTTGCAGATTGTTGTTAGGACTGTGACTATCTCTTCTCCCCCTGCTTGAATGAGCTCTACTGGTATGTTGTCAATGCCAACTGACTTTCCTTTCTTTAGTGACCTAACTGCAATTTCTACTTCTTCACGAGGAATGGGGTTTTCATCAATTTTTTCTGCCTGAGGGCAATTTAGTACTGCTGGATTTAGTACTGTGAGTTTGTTACTTTCCTATAAATAATAAATGTATGATGTTACAAAGGTGTTACTACCACTGCGTGTGTCATTCGCCATTCGTATGAATTATCAAAGACTGTCTAAGGCGAAAAGCCGAAATGATATAGTAAGAAAGATTTCTTGTAATTATTATTTTATTGTGACTCTTGAGGGATACACATTTTTATACAGACGGATAGAGATACTAAATGTCATTAAAATATTTCTTTCTTAAATGGTCGAAAGCCTGACAAACACAAACTAAATGTAATACATCCTCTACTAAATAAACATATTTTTTTTAAGGTATAATTCACAGTACCTATTATTTCTCTCAATCCCACTATGCCTACCTGTCTCTTTTTCTCAACATGAACGCTGAGCACCTGCATTTAGCAAATAACTTCCTCCTTGAATAAGATAATCAAAATGATAGATCTTTCTCCGGTTCTAATTCAGTTTTATACATACAATAAGACACACATTTATGTGATTCGTTCATTTCGCTTTGGCAGTTTTGGAAAGCAGACTCCTTAATTATTTGCGAAAAAGTGAGAAAAATTGTTTTTCGTCTCCTTCATCTTGATTTAGCCGGATAAACCTAAACTTGAAGCGGAATAAATTTTGGTAGCCGAGTTGACACGGTTGGTTTCATATAATCTTTTCAACATTAAATAACACTGGTGCGGAGGCATTCTTACAACATTCAGCCAGTATTTAATGCATCGTAAAAAATACTAGGTACCAGGTGGGTATCTTCTGCACTCCCCAAACATAATCGCATCATTTGTAGTTTTGGGAACACCTAATACTGTTTGCAAAAGTTGTATTGCACAATTTCATTATTTCTTTATATTTTGACCATGGTTGTAAGTTGTAATGGTAGATTGTAAACAACATATGACACAGCAACATTTGTCCATGATTGAAATTGATACTTTAAGATAATGATGTTTACTTGAATCTGAGTTCGGGACAATGGGTTTTCCTTTGAAAAAAGTCAAGGCCTACCTTATTTTTGATAGGTTGTTTGATTAAATTTAAGTAAACAGATTTGAACATGTTTATGAATTTGATGGACATATCCATTGTAAATAAACTCAAGTCTAGGCCATTTTGTTGTGTCATAAGTCATGTGACTGTATATAAGAAAAACCAAGTAAACAATAATTCAATTCCTTTTTTTATATCAATCTTTGTAAAATCACATTTAGTTATGTTCGGATAGAGTTTGAGAGGAATTATTTCTTTAAACAATGAATTACAATGTGCTCATTGACATTTTTGACTAAATCCCTATGTTGGGATTATTGTGAATTTACTCAGAGACACTCTGGATTATATCACTGTGATACATCAAGTAAGTTCCTTTTCAATTTTTAATTTGTATTCTAGTGAAATACATTATTTGTTAAATATTATAAAATTTGTTGGGTTTCTTCTTAGTGTTAGTGTTAGGACTGGTCGGCCTGGTGTCAGGATAATGTGACTGGGTGGGACATCATGCCGCATGTCTGCAGCATGATGCCCCAGTGCTAGACATCACTATAAACTGTCACACTGCAGACATCGTAGCGATATGACTGAAAAATTGTTAAAGCTACGTTAAAAATCTAAATCACACATCACACACACTCTTCTGCTACTTAGTTTACAACCACAGATTCGCAACAGAAATTGGGGCTTAATTGAAAATATTTAACAGAAATTAAAATTGCTATTGAAATTTAAATTGATTTTGTTTTAGAATTTTCATTGTCCCTGTTAATTGCAAATATTTGAGAAATCTTTATTGAAAACCAACAAGCTTTCACAATGTCATCTAATAAAGTAAAGATTGTTTCAAGACCTACCCAGGGTGGGTTAGAGTCTATGAAAAAGGATGAGTTTCTTGATCTTGTCAGACATTATGGTCTATCGGAAGCGAACAAATCTTTAACAAAGCAAGAAATAAATAATATTTTGATTCAGTATTTGATGGGACAGGAAAGTTTGAATGATAGTGCTTTGGGTTTGATTGGTCTCTGAGTTTCAGAGGAAATTAAAGGAATTACAGTTGAAAAACCAGCTGGACTTATAATTAACAAACGTTAGCTTCCGAAAGAAATGGTGGAAATGCAAGTTTAGAAAAAGGAAAAGGAGAGGCAAATGCAAATAGAGAGATAAATAGAAGAAAAAGAAATACAAATTCAGAGAGAGAGAGAGAGAGAGAGAGAGAGAAGAAGAAGAAGAAGAAGAAGAAGAAGAAGAAAAGGAAACCCAAAATGCAGATGCAGAGAGAAGAATGAGAAATAACTCACATTTAGGTCAAGTGAAATGTCTATATATAGGAACTTGGTAAGCAATTAATTCATTCTTATATTAAAACAGTCTGTGGTGTCCATTGTTTTCAGAGTTTATAGTTGTGTTCTAATATAAATCTAGAAGTATTTATTTAAATCATTCGCTGGATTTACAACGTGATGATTCACTGGATCAACACATTATTTTGGGATATTTATTAATTGATTCAAAGACATCTTGGACTGCAGATTTGGCATATCATGACATTAAAGACTATTGATATATTAGGACATTCAAGACAATTATATTTCGTTCAAAATAATCTATATTCTTGGACATGTGAAAGGATGTTTATGATGATTTGGAATTTTATTCAAAATTCTGTCAGTGTTTTTGGAATTTTCACTTTGTTTTTTAAAGAAAGACATTGTTGAATTTTACTTAAACTGTTAGTTTCACTTCCATTTCATTTCATTACAAATGTTAAGACAGAATATTAACACTACTATTTGCGGAGGCCTAGTGCAGTAAATGGATGGGCAGCATTCATAGTGGATGTGTCTCAGTGCTTAAAGCGGCTTAACGAAAGCATTTAGATATACGTGTGGGTAATCCTGGGCTTGCAGGGCCAGAAGGTGTTCTCAATAATAGAGGCATAAAGCAGGGTATGAAGTGCCTTTGGGGCCCAAAAACTGTTTCTTGCAAACCTCGTAGAAGACATGCAGAAGTGCAAAGAGAAGTACACAAGTACTCCACTATGACCAAAGCAATGTAATTTGCACCTTGTCGGACCAATTTTATATGATTCCAAGCAACAAGGATTTTTACGATGTCACCTATGTTGACAACGGCAGCGAAATTGTTGTATCAGAATTTAACAAGGGCTTTATACCAGGCACTAACATCAGTGTCAACGATGATCCAATAGCGGATCAGTCGAAACCGGATCAGCAAGTAACACAACAACCACAACCATGCCGAACAAGATCCACCCTTTGTGGAACATTTACCTGAACACGCCAGCAAATCATATGAAGGAGACAGTTTTGCTCTGGACGTATGTTAAGTTCGTGTTTGATAAGGAAAATTTCTACAAGCCCCTGATCAACAAAGTGTTGGTGAAGATCGGATGCGTTCCAAAGCAGATCGATGCCCAGGGGCAGACGAGTGGGAAGAGGTCCAATAAATGTTGGCAAGGGAGTTTAAAAAACCCGAAGGCGTCTTTTCATGAAGTTGGCACCTATTACTTAACCCAAGTATCCCTGACTGACAGAGAACTTACATTTTGGGCTGGACAGGTATATATATTTATATTTATTACTTTAAATAAGCTTCGAACCGGGTAAAATCAATATATTGTACCCATACAAGCAAGTCAATTAATTGCATAGCATATTCATATAAGGAACAACTCTATAACATGGGTATATAGCTCTAGATCAAAACAAGCAACCTTTCTGCTCCCTTGAATGTAATGCTTATCCCAATAACGGTTGTTACATACAGTAGACGCAACAAACATAATTGTTGTCTAATAAATCCTGTGATCCGATGAAAGAAAGTAATGTGGATATTCAAAGTGCCTACTTACGTTGTATTAATATAGAATCAACTTGTTTCTATTTAAATTTATAATGTACGAGCTTACATTACTTTTCATAACACATGCAATTTTATTTTTAAATAAATTTGCCCGATTTTATGATGTGCTAATAGGCACTAAATATGTGAGAACAAGTTCAAAAGTCAGTTGATTGATGATTATTTAGGTGCATAATACCGGATACAGTCAGATGATCGACAAATAAACCTAATCTCATTTGATCGGCACAGCCACTGAGAAAGTACTACAAACCTTTAATTTGGACATATTAAAATAGGTCAAAATCTGTTTCAGAGATTTTGAAAGGGTGGCACGCTAGTCTTGTAATTCAGAATTTTCATCAGAATCTGAAGCAAATGGTACAGTTGTGATAGAACATTCAGCACGAATAAAAGAAAATTAGAATGCGTGGCAAACAGTTTATTGCGATCTGTATCAGAGATACAACCGGTGCAATAAATATGGGCCCAGCAAGAACAGAAACCACAAGTATTCACGCTGCTACTAGAGGTAAACCCTTTGCTAAACGTCCTGGATTTGGATTGACATCACTACATCTTAAGAAGCAAAAGTAATTGATACAATGTTATGCAAGACGTTTTATCGGACGGTCGAGATGAATACTGTTTGGTTCTGGGGTTCATAAACATAGTGACTATTTTGTGTTAACTATTCGAGTATGTGTGCCTTCCAAGGGAAAAATGATGCGTCTGTTTAATAGAAAGGTTGCTCTTATTAAAATCTGAGTGAAAATCATTTAAGACTCTTGAAGTAAACAAGTTAACATCCATAACTAAAGTAGCCCAACTTGGCTATAACCATCTTGAACAAAAATAGGGTTTAGCTGTGACAATGATTTTTTATTGAACTCATGCATAACCTTCTGTCATTCTCTGTCGTCTAACCATGTTGGAAATGTTTCTGCCGGTGAAAGTCACGTAATAAATTTGTATTGTTAACCCATTATATCCTTGAAGTATGTGTAGAAATTCTGGATCAAGTAAGAAAAAAAATCTTGATATAACATAAATACAACTAGCACATGTAAAGTTGTAGTGTCACAATATGCTGACGTTTAAATTACTTTATATGGACGGATCAAAGAAATCATTCGAATCTTCTTAGATATCTTACGTCCGAACCAATAAAGTGTCTGTTTTAAGCATAAATAAAAAAAGAAACGCAGTCTGGTTAGTTATCCTACTGAGCAGCAAAACTAAATTATGTCATTATTTTAATTTGAATTGGGGACACGTTGAATTAATTGTATTAAAAACCGAATTTTCAATAAATTTGGAGTACGTGCTTTTCAATTATTACCACTACAAAATTAGATAAACCATTAACGGTCACAGTGGTCAAAAGGATTGCCTCCTTCATTTGGTAAAATTATTGTAATCAAAACTTTACCGTTTCAGATACTACCCAAACTATCAAGAAGGTTTATAAATTGGTTAAATAAAAAGTTCTCTAATTTTCTTTGGAAAGGATCAAGAGATAAAATACAGCAACTTGTCATTAAAAAATTAAAGAAAAATATGGTATAAGAGTCGTAAATGCAGAGCATTTTGTAAATTCATTCAAATAGTCATCTAATACAAAATAGAAGGTTTTACAGCTTGTGTCACGATTAAAAGATTTTTGATTTGATGAAGTTATCAAGGATTTATAGAGCTTTGCATAATATTTGATAATTCTAATGAAAATGATTTATTAAACTGTCCCCATATGGCTTAACTCTATTATTAAGTAGGAAATAAAGGTGTTCTGAACAATAAGGGTTGGAGAATATTGTTTTTTTATTTATAAATTATTGTGTTGATGAAGTGACGAATAGTTGGATTTTAATAGTTTTGCAATGTTTCTTGGTAGATTATTTGTCTAGACTATACTAGTATACTTAATGCTATTAATGACTATACGTGGACGATAAATAACAGTATTTAAAGCTGCAATTACCTATTACACGTCTAACATTACAGATTTAATTACAAATTAATGATGGATGTAAAAACATCCACAAAAATATTATCATTTGAGATAGAAAACGATCCTCCAGAATTAGAAAGAAGATAGAATCTCACATACTGGGAAACTCGGATTATAAACAGTTTTCACTAACCATCCTCCAGAATTAGAAGGAAGATAGAATTTCATGTACCGGGAATTCGGATTATAAACAATTTTTCACTCGCTCTAGACAGACTGCAAAGTATTCATACCTAAGGTCGTCTGCACCTAAGAACGTTACCAAGAATCCTCCACACAAACAAGTGTATGAATAAGACCGGATGATGGGCTTCTGGAAAATTCCAGTTCTTTCCTGTAAAGACAGAAATGTTCGTACTGTCATAGGTCGCTCTCACAAGAAAGTTTCGAAATAATAAACAATAATAACGAAACTGAGCATTAATATTTAATCTTTTGTTACATTTCTTCTGTTCAAGTTTTCACAAAAAGTTGGAAAGTTTATTTTTTTTCCATTGGAAATATTATCTATAGCTATCAAACTGAATTTAGTTTAAGGTCATTTACTTCGAAAGTTGATGAATTCTAGGCTTGATTTGCATAAATTATGTCATGTCTAAGTACATCACGCCAGCACAATAATTTAGATTTATTTCTGCAGTAATGACAGTCTAATCAATCACAGAGTACACATAAAGGATAAAGTATTGCAGTGTAAGTCCTATAACAATATCGAGCTAAATGAGAA
The DNA here is from genome assembly GCA_016617855.1 of Megalonaias nervosa. Taxonomy (NCBI): domain Eukaryota; kingdom Metazoa; phylum Mollusca; class Bivalvia; order Unionida; family Unionidae; genus Megalonaias; species Megalonaias nervosa. Next base: position 25,483 of record JAECUM010001493.1, read on the forward strand.
AAGCATTGCTTTTCTTCTCTCGTCATTTTGTTCTGGAGCTGCAGCCAGTCTAAGTGTTTCATTAGGGTGTAATATTTGTCGTCTGTTCTCCTGGGTGTGAATAAATTGGTAAGTTGTTCAATACGAGTTTGTTTTAATGTCACGCTTACAGAATATTACTGGAGGCAGGCACCATTACGCACATGAAAAGAACACCCATTCACATTTCATTAACGTCATAATAATTACTGTACTGTTACAATCTTTCTATCTCATTAAGAAGAGCCTAGGATATGTGTGTGTGTGTGTGTGTGTGTGTGTGTGTGTGGCAACAAGCAATCGATCATGGATTGTTCCAGAAGCATAATGCTTATAAAGAAACGAAAATAAATATGGAAGCTACATTAGGAAAGGAAAATAGTTTTTCGAGAAAAGAGCTTCCAGACATGTTATAAGAAGCTGTTGGGTATTGTTCTTTCTGCGTTTTCCATCTGTCTGAAACTTTCTACATAGCTGCATTAACTCGTACATTTGTATTCTAATCTGAAATAATTTGCATTCAACTGTTATAGTAGCAATTATTCCTATTATTGCTTGGGAAACTGAGTTTGTTACATGCTTGACCTTGACATTCCAAATGACACGCAAACCAGAATGCATCAATCTTTGCTGGGTTTTTTTTATCCAATATTTGATGTACTTTTATTCTAGATGATAATTTGCGCCTATGTTTATTGAGTCACGTGAAAATATGTTTCTGTTAGGCGTTTTACTAACATAATATTGGCATGATAAAGTAAAATCTCCATGTTTTTCTTCATGATACATTAAAACTTTAAAATGACATCATTTGTCATTTCAGTCTATTTTACATTGTGACTGCTCACTTTTAAAGACGTCACATAAACAAGCACCTTTAGAGGAGTAAAATTCCAACTATATAAAGATCTTGAAAATCACCTTCGCATGCCTCGTTGTTGAATTTTTTATGGACCGGATCATACTATATAGATCATTTGCTCGTACGATCTACTCTCGTGTTCCCGTGCTTTAAAAGTCTATTACGATATACACGTATCTATAACTGGAATTAAATTTCACAATCACGACACAAATATAGAACAGAGTAACATAAATTAGGAGGAAACGCAATTGAATATAATGTCATATAATTTTAACTACATTATATTATGAATAACGAAAATAACTTTTTAAAGCAAAAATAAAATTAAATGGTAGCGAGGCAGGAAGAGAGCGAAATACAAAGAGAGGACGTTTATTCTTACACCCTAATGTCGCTAAGTGAGTGCCGTTATGACAACAAGGAATGTGTCCTACAGAAATCACAAGCTAATCTAGCAGGATTACAGACTTTATAGCGGTGCACAATCGAAGGCATTCTGTAATCTGAACCTACATAATCAACCGTGGATCGACGATCAATGGTGACTTAGCCTGTTATAAATGTTAATCTCCTATCAGCATACATGTGAATAGAATCTTTGTCAACCGAGTTGACCCAAACTCTGTATTCCAAAGGGCACAGATAATTACAGAAGAAGCAGACATGACAAAGTTTGGTGACGCAAGTCATAGCAATCGACCAAGCGTTTTTTTCTGTTCTACGGACGACACAAACAACGAACAATTACAAACACATTGACGTTAACAATATGTCTATTTACATACTGTTTTGCTGCCTTAGACCAAAGTAAAGGAAGCGATACTATATCTTGAGAATAAAAAGACAGAAAAACCTGTACACCTTTACATATTTAAATTTACTAATGGAAAATATATCGTCACAATAAATATTGCAATATTGAAATGCGGTCTTTTATAATTATTGGTCAGGTATGGGTCCGTTGTATATAGCTCACAGTTTTTCGCATTATCATGGAAAGTAGTAAAGAAAAATCAAGGAATATAAAGCTGTTATCTAATGGACCTCATCCATTGAATACATGAGGGTATGAGTGGTTTATAATTTATACTATTTTTAATCGAAGATAAGCTTCTTGCTTTCCAGAAGGATTACAATTATACTTGTTTAATGTTACGGTAGAAAATAAAGTTTTTCCAGTTTTAGTTTGCTTTCTGGGAGAAAAGTCGTTCTTTGTCTGACAGTATTGCAGTAGAAAAAAAAACCTTGACAACCATTTAGCAGTAATTTGACAGAAATAATCTCGGCATGGGGCAAATTACCTTTCGAAAACAACACAATAAATCTTAGCTAACGGGTTGATCCTCTTCACAAAACCATGTTTACATATAAATTCACTGGGTGGTATCTTCAGATTGCCATTTTTATTACTTGGTTTCCATCCGCAACAAAATAATAGCTTAATTCGATATAGAGTTCTATGTGACGGAAGTAATAAGGTTATTGCTAATACAACAGTGCAAAATATGATCATTAGCTGGAATTATAATGTTTAAATTTTGTTCCTTATTATTTTCAATGTATTCAGTAGATATTTCAGTGGCAACTTGCTCATTTTATTTCGATGCATTGTCAACAAAAAATCCTATGGAAAAGATTATATTGAAAGTCAAAAGAAACTAACTGGCGTCTATGTGACTAAATAGAAGCTAGTGACTTAATATAATTCTTCCTTAATGTATCCAATTCGTTGTGGAAAGCAAGTTATTTTAACGCATTACATGGGATGCGTTTTGACTTTTCTATCACCTATGAACAAAACTAGACTCATTTTACATTCTAGCGAGTTCAAATTCAGTTGTCATTTCATAAACTCTAACGAGTTAAACGCTAATATCTAACATTGATACATTAGATTTGTTAAAGACCACAATATTATAGATTCATTCTTTTCCAATCATGTCAAGTCGGAAATAGTTTTGCTCTCGTACGAGATTTTTATAATCACTTCCTATATATTGTACATAAAATTATTTCAGAATTTAAGTAGTCACGCAAGCGTAGTTCTTGTTACATCGGAGGATATTAGCATAAAACCCGATTAAAGTATACAAAAGTTATCAATCAATGTATGCCAAAAAAGAGAAACACCTAATAAATTTGTATTTTCATAACCACCTGGGCCAAAGTCATGTCCAGTTCTTTCAATATTCCTTCCATTCTTGGCATAACAGCATTATCACTTTATTACTTAAAAAACAGCAGACATAATTATACAAGTAACAATATAGTCGTTGGGTTCATTCGACTTCGTTGATTTATTTCATCTACTATTCTCCTTGTCCTATTTACCTACCTAACTGACAATTACAGTTCATTAATAGTTTTGTTAATTCAGATACAATGCCAAAATTTATCTTTCTGTTCATCTAACACAAAGAATGCCTTGTTTGCCAATCTTTATTTTTTGCATTATACTATGCATACAAATAATCAACAGATCAGCAAGTGTTACTCCGGAGACAACCATGATTACTCGAGACTATTCTTAATTTTTTTCCCCGGAATTTCTCAGATACGAGCTTGTAGTGAGTGTTAAAGCTACGAGAAAACTCTACTGTGTTAGAGATAAATTACATTAAAGAGGCAGTTCCGATTTAATAGCATGCTCGTACCCCCTTTGGGATAAAAGATATATCAAGTATACTTGGTCACAAATTACTGCAGTAACATTAGGTATTGTTTATGAACAAATCTTAATAGAAACAAAATACGATTTATATTTTCCTGACGTCAGTATATCAGTTTTTGTCTCCTGGGACGGAAAATAAATACAAAGTTAATTAGAATCATCAAACAATAGTAAAGACTGTCTAAAGTATATACTTCCACAAAGCACGCGATATTTCAGTTACTCCTCTAGGCAACAAAATAAAGCTTTTATTTACTTGTAACGTGATACCAATAAATATATGCCCGCATCGCATTACAGTTTAATATGTATTATTCTACTTGAGGAATAACAGACTGGTGAATGTTATAAATTCTACCTAGTGAGATCTATAAATTATGAACATTAATAAAATCTTTGTTATTTTGACGTCACGACCGGGCTCTATAGTCATGAACTATAAAAAAAACAAGAGACAACTTCTCTGTCAATCCCGCCTTTATTTATCTAGAAATTTAAAATAATCTGCTTAATTTGGAACTTTTTAACATTAATCCTAATATATGACATGGACAGACAGAAGGACGTATACAGATTCTCAGACAGACGCCAAAGTGAAAATTATGTCAAGCTTCCGCCAATGCGGGTTGGACCTAAATTTACCTTTTCGATTTTAGAAGAATGCTTCACTCACTAATTAGCACATTTATTTCTTAAAAATTAGGGCTGTTATCCTTACAAAAAATAATGAAAATTGACAGTACTTTTAACAATATTGTAAAAACTAAATAAAATTAACCAAGAGATGTTAAATTATGAAGATATGAAATTTTATATATTATTTATTACAACCATTACAGGTGACCAACTTGTCTCCTGACACAGCTTGTTGCTTCCACGTGTGGCGAACAACTGTTTAATAAATGTAAAAATGGGTGATTAGACTGATCAGAGTGCCACTGGAATAATATTAAAAGCATGCCAAAATGGCGCTACATGGACAAAGTGAATGGTAATGTTAAAAATGTCCATATGTTTAATATTGGTTGTATGGCACTATGATGAGAAGCGAAAACTTAAATCGCAATGTAAAAACTACACCTATCCACTAACATGCCGTTGTGACCTGTTAGATTTTCATTTTCCGCACACGATACATGATGCCAAAGTATATTTGGTGGAGAAAGAACTCGGGAAGAAGCACCAACCCACTGGAAGTTTCTAGCATGTATTCTCACATACCCACGTTAGCAGAGCTGATACTCGAACAGAGGTGATTGGTTGGTTGGTTGCTGATTTTAAGGAGTACCAGCGCTGTAAGGACATATAACTCCACAAAGCAGTTACATTAAAAATTATGTATCAAAGATGCTTCCGACTAGGCAATATCTCCAACAATTGCTAGTAGCACACCCAAGAATGGATAGACGTTCTGTTCATGTAGTGTCCTTCTTTGCTTTGTCGGCTTGTTTGACAAGAAGCAATATCTACAGCTTGGTTCTATTCATATTTCGCTCTTGTTGTGTTTAGTGTCTATACTGCCTGGTTTTTGCTCGCTATAGATCGGCTGCTAGATCGTCTTCCATTAAACGAATTCGTCGGTCTTGTTCTCGTGCAGACATTTTAGATATACATCGTTCGGTTCCAATCTCCTCTTTTTGGCCATCGTAATGCGTCTTTGCCACCAGCACTCGCTTTACAACAGGTATGGAATCCGGCAACAACCGCAATGGTTGAATGCTTGTATCGCGAAATTGCACTGGACTATTGCATGAAGCCAAAATTGTGTTTGCGTTTGGATTGTTTGTGTAGCATCGGAGTGGAGTTAAATCGATTCCATTTCTTTCTATTTGCATTTCCTCTCGAAATATTGAGGAACACGAAATCCAAAATCAAAAATAGTTGCAAGAAATGCTAGGTCATCTTTCTCGTCGTTGTCGGCGGTTGGCGATACACGTACTCCTCCAACGCGACCTATTTATGTGTGTACATACAATGCCACGTATATATTGTTCTCTGTGTTTGGTCTGCTAGAACAAAGGTTCTATCTAGTTATGTTGCAAGATTGCTCCATTGTCTGTTTGGTGGTTTGATTACAAACGAACCATTTGGGGTTTCTGGAGTTCTAGCTCTCTTCAGATAGATCAATTCTAAGGCATCTCTAGCAACTTCTCGAGCCGTATCCTTGTGCAGTTCCATGCCTTGTCTACATACGTACAGAGATACTTCGAATCCAGTGCAACCTCGTGCCGTGGCGTCTGGAAGTAGAAATGTTTCGCGCAGATGTTTGTTGGGACAATCCACATAGTCCGATACGCGTCCACCAAAACTTTCAGATACCTCTATGGCTTTGAAATTTGATACGATTTTTGTAGGTCTTGCAGCGCATCGTGTAGCCCATTGGTGTAGTTCGCATGTACAAAAGTGTGTAGCCGGCAACGCTGTTTATATTGTCTGGTATCGTTCTAGCAGCATCGTCCTTGTTTTGTTCTACAACATCGTTCCTTGCATTCAGAACCTACGTTACACAAACGTTTGCCACTTGTGAACGATCTAGAACACATAGGTGTCGATATAAATACAAACCAAAACCATTTCCAAACAAATATTGTTCGAATTATGGAAGTTTGGCTTGCAACAGTTATATTGGTATTAGGAAACAACGTATTTGACTTCTAATATTGCAGCAGCAGTGTTTCCGCTATGGAGTTGTACCCAATTATTGTAGGCTTTTTGGTTGGTTCGATTCGATGTTCAGTTTGTCTTTTTTCTTGTTCGAGTAACAGTTTGTACAATTTTTGTTGGAATATGTGTAGGTTGCTCACATCCTGTTTCTGTAGTAGTTGCTTTGCTGTGCGAAGCGCGGACGATTGTTTTTTGAAGCGAAAATTGTATTGCACACCCAACCATTTTGGCAGCAGCATTTTCGCCAAATCTGCATAGGGGTTTTCTATGCAAGTATACAATATCGTTTTGTGGAATATCTCTAAATATATAGCTAGCATACAACTATTCCGTTGTCGTTGTTTGTTTTGCGTCTTCGATGTTGTTTTTGTGTTCGCTTCCATATTTGTTGCTGGAATTTGTTTAGTAGAGCAACATTCTCCAGTTCGAGGTAAAACTGGATGTTTGGGGTCGGGTAATCGGGAAGGTTTGCGAGTCGGAAAGAAACCTTTTTTGATGGTTGTGGCTAGTTTGTTTGTATGGTTGTCGAAATTTTGAGTTGCCCTAATCTTTTCTCCGCTTCTGTGACCAGGAACAAATAGCAAAGTACGCCAGGAAGAGGTCTTCAATTAGCCAGTACAGCAGGCAGACGATCACGCAGTTGACCAATCTTGATTTACAAGATCAAACGTTGGCGGAATCTACCGACGGAATATTAGACCAGTTAGTAGTTGAGGCTAAAATTGACGATGATTTTGTATCACGTATCTACGAATACCTGCGTCAGAGTGATGTTTAGAGCCAAACAGCGCCAAATAGAAATTGACAGTTGGATTCATCCTAATGTGCCACTACCAAATCGAGGCCAACGTAGAATAATCGCATTAGCACGTGCAAATGCTCAGTCTTTGCTTGCAGCAACAAGAGTAAAAACGCTCAGAGACGTTTCTACAACGGTGAAGTGGAATTCACAACAGCATCTACCTCGATTACCTGTTTCCAATGAATATGTTACACCAACATTGACTCAGTCGAGGCAAAAAATGTACTATTAATAGAAGAACTATCTACCCGCAACAGGTGAGGGATGAAATCACCAACAGAACAGTAGATTATGAAATACAAACGCGCGTGTCTGGTCGTATATGCTATTTGTGGTCTTGCTGTGGCAACAACGGTTTTCTTGTTGTGGCTGAAATCACAGTCATAGCAATAATTGAAGGTGCACCAATCGTAACTATTATCGGGGCTATATCGATAGTAACAGGTGTCTCTGGTGGTGTTAGCAAATTAAATTCAATAGATTTACATTACAAATACGTGTTTATTCAGAGCTGCTTGCAGCGGCACAAAGCAGCCTCAATACGGTTAGTAAATTGTATTCGGTGGCAACTGAGTATAAAATAACTAGCGAGGCCGAATTCGAGATTGTGCTGGCGGAAATGGAAAATCATCAACAATTCCGAGCACAGATAAGGAACCGTTTGGTTGCGTATTTAAAAGCAATAATAGTCGAGTAAAATAATCTTCACTTTAGTGGCTTATTAATGCTAATCATCCAGTCGTTGTACATTGTATATAGCTTGCTTGCCAAGTCATGGGGGACTAAGAATGAGTGTGTGCTGGGTCTATTCCCACTCATGACCGCATTCAATACAGGTCGAACGAGACTTTTTGTCCCTCGATCTGCCTGCTTAATTAAACATCACTCTTTGAGTGAATTAAAGAGTGGGTGAAGTGGCTCGAATTCCTTCACTCACGCAAAATTAAATAGTGCGCTGTGCGCACATTAATTGCTCATACATGGCCAGTTGGTCGCACACGAGGATAAGTTAACTTAAGTAAGCATGGGGGACTAGCTAGGACATCAAAAACAGCCGAAAACGGCATAATGACAGTACTAATTGTCTTTTCAATGCATGCATGTGTTCGAGTGATAACAGTTTAAAAAATCATCAAGATATAGAGAGCAATCCACACCAGGAGCCAAATACTTGGAAATGATAAAATAATCTTGATGTTAGGTAAAATACTGGGGAACATATATTTATTGCTCGTATATGTCAGAGAGGGCGGACTCCACCGGTACCTTGAATTCCGCATTTGAAAGAAAGTTCGATATTAAAGTGGATAGACGGCCTTTGAGACAAAGTTCGTGCAAGTCATTCATTATTCCGTACTTCTGTGTTGTATCTCAGGCCTTAATCAAATCCAAGAAAACAGCTACTAAATATTCTTTCTTGATAAAAAATATCGCGAATAATCGTTTCAAGTCTAACCTGTTGAACGTTATTACTATGGCATTATTGGAAACCACTTTGGAAAGAAGATATTAAATCGTTAGTCTACAAATAACAAATAAGCCTTGAACTGATAATTAATTCCATTATTGTAAGACACTGCTCGTTAAGACAATGGGACGGTCCTTGAAAGTATATGTTATTCTTATTTAGTTTGGGAACAGGCATTATCATAGCCTCTTTCCAAGACTGTGTTATATTACCAGTGGTCCAGAAATCATTGAAAATTTCCAAATGAACGATTAATTATGGTCACGCATTAGGTGTTTCAAAACATAGTAATGTATTTAGTCGGGTCCGGCTGATGTATCATGGACCTTGTTTAAATTATCCATAAGTTCCAAAAGTGAAAACGGTTGCTTATAACTTTGTGAATTATTTGATGTGAATTTTAAATGTATCTTCTCCTTTTGACTTTTCTGCCTTACAAAATCCGCTAAATAATTAAATGATGATTAATTTCTGGAAGAAGAAACTATTAGCAGGTTCATTTGATATGTCATTTTTGGAGTGGAAGTTTTTATTCTTTAATTTTAGATATCGGAAAGTGTTGCTGTTTCCCATATCCTCTATTTTTCGTGTCATGTTGCATACTTTCTTTATAGAGCAACGAGAGTTTAAAGTTGAATCATAGTTATCCCATGTTCTTTTACATTCTTTTATTGTGCGGCCAGCTCTAGCCGGGAATATGCGGTACCTACGTAAATTCTCGGGAGTTCCCAATGATTCTCAGTGTCGTCTAATGGCTTCTTGACAGTCTTGAGTGAACCATAGTTTTAGGGGTTCTTTTAAAGTTAAATGATGACTTGGAAATGGATTTTTCTGCCATTTTGAGTAAAACATATAAAATGCTGAAGTTAATCATAGACGCTTATACAAATATCTCTATCTGTTAAGTCTAGTTTTGCAAAGTATTTCAAACTTAAACCAGTCAGCCATCTTTAATTTCCTGTGTGAAACTGCCTCATCGATGGTAGAAATTATGACCTGTAAAGAGACTGATATGTGGTCAGTGCTGTCAAGGTCATCAGGCACCTTCTAACCATAATCCAAAACGGAGAACAAATTGCAATACCTATGCACGTATATGTACTCGTTCCCGGGTGTAAACATGTCCTCGTCTAGGTGTCAAATACACACAAATCGTGTCTGAAAATGTAATCCTCTAAATTTTAGCCTCTGTCATTTATGCATTCTGATCCACATGAAATATTATTGGCATTGAAATCCGCGAGAAGAATTAGTGGAGTAGGTAACTGTTGAACGAGCTTTTCAAATCGATTTTATTGCAAGTTCGTGTTTGGTGGTATGTAACTGGAACAAAATGTAATAGGTCGACGAAGAATGACGCTTATAGCAGTGGCCTGTGAATAATATGTAAAGGAATGGCATTATGAGGAGCTCTATTGTTTTCAATAAAGAAATCTTCTCTTGAGACCCTCTCGATATTTTTAGAGTAGGTGTTAAAACATGAGTTAATTTTAAGGGTGTGTTGTCATTATCTTTCAGAATGGTTTATCTCAGACATAGGGCTGCAGGATCATGTTGAGTTAAAAGCAGAAAACTATCATTGTAATTGGTTTAAAATCATCGACAATTCCATTGTAAGATGGTGTTCTTCATTAATGAATCAAAAGTAGTGATTGTGAGCATTTTAGAACACTTGGCCAACCGGCATTCTCTCCCCACCCCGTTTAGACTAAGACCCAGTCATCTAATTGACCGGCAGCCACACTTATTAACCAATACACCATTTTGACAGACCATCACCTACACTTACTAACCATCGAAAAGGGTTAGTAGTGCTAACACACACACACACACACACACACACACACACACACACAAATTATCACCCCTGAAATTAATAGGAGTGCTCATACGTAAGCACAACATATATGAACATATATGATAAGGGTAGGTGTGATCAGGGACACATCCACGAAAAGGATATAATTGCGAACACACACACAAACACGCTATCACCGCAGAAAAGGGTTGAATTACTCACACATAATCACACATCAATGAAAAAGGGTACTATAGCTAACACGAACATAAACAAAATAACACCCGTGAAAAGGGTAGAAGTGCTTACATGTATAACGTAAACATATGATCACCCCGCAAAGGGTAGGGTTATTAACACATACGCGTACTATCGCACTTGAAAAAGGTAGGTGAAGTCACACATAGACACACATAAAAAAGCTAGCACTAGTTAGGAATCCTTACACACATGCCTAATTGCCAGCTTGCGTCTGACTGACCAGGACACATGCCGACTAACCAATAAGGTGTTTAACTGACTAACACCCAGCCATCTACTTACCAACGAGAAGTGTAAAGGTTCTTAAACATATACACTCATATTATCAGCCCTCAGATGGGGGTATGTACACATACAACCAACAAACATGCCTTTTCACTGACTATTGCTCAGTAGTCTAAGACATATAACTACAAACCAATAAGTCATCTGACTGACCCGCAACCACTCATCTACTGTGACCAATACTTAAACCATCTAAACAATAAGCCAAATCGGACTGACCAACAACTATACTTCCTAAGCAATTCGCCGGTTCGACTGACCAAAACTCACTCATCTTCTGACCAAAACCTACACCAACTAAATAATACACCGTTCTGACTGATAAACATCCATTCATCTAATGACTCTTACCCACCTTTACTAACCAATATAATCGAGACAGGACGAAATAGAAGTTAAATAACTTATAAACAAAATTAATCCCATGACTATACCTATACATTGCCCATCCCACTTATAAACAAATATAATCATGTACTCACGTACTTGGAGCTGCATAGTCCACCCAGATCTCTTAGGAAAACGATTCTACTCAAAAATGAAATAAAACAGTTCCATCCATTTTAAAAGCCATACTACTCACAAATAATTAAAAACAAATTTCATCCATTATAAAAATCTGTGTGTGTCTGTATTTGAATATGATATCAATATGAAAAAGAAAATAGATGAAGAAATAGATGCACGTTTTTGATACATATTCTTAAATAAGAGTCGTAGTAGAATTTCAGTATATCTCTAATGTCGTCTCCTTTTATATTCATTTTTATGTCGAAAGAATCAGAAAGGAGTTTCTAAAGAACTTTTGTGGTAAGCGTATCTTTCAAAGGCTCACTGCAAATCTCTGGCCAGAATTTTGTGACCTTCTGTTGCTCTACCAGCTGCACAGGTTGATTGTGAATCTGAGTGAATGGATAAGAATTATATATATATATATATATATATATATATATATATATATATATATATATATATATATAGATAGATAGATAGATAGATAGATAGATAGATAGATAGATAGAATACAAATCATATGGCGAATAACAGTCCTTTCAAGTGCACTGGATCCAGCAAGGGATCACGTATGTCAGGGATTGATTAACATAAATGCAATAAACTGATAACGAACAGTGCAAAACTAGTATCTAACTAGCCTGAGCGCTTTCGGCTCTTAATGAGTCTTTTTCAAAGGCAAATACAAAACATAGACAAGATAAACAAATAAAACAGAAAAACCGTTGTGTTTGTAAAACTTTACATGGCTGTTTCTACAGGAATTAACCTTTAAATGTATTATGTTTCAACTAGTTTATTTCAGCTTGTTGCGGATGCTTGAAAATATTTTTATTGACCTAGAAATCGACGAACCATAACGATGTAAATTTATGTAGGCGCAAATTATATCCCGGATATTTCATTGTCATAGTAGTAACTATAGGCTATTAAGCAAATTTAGAAAATTATTTAAAAGAAAATGTGTCGGCTGCAAAAAAATAAATAATTTCATTTGTGCAAGGCTGTCTTTTTGTAGTCTTCTTAGTTTAAATCGCTTGGTTTCAATGTTCTAAGGCGGCGTATCCAGTAAGATTCCTTTTCTTTCCTGGTTTCGGAACTCCAGTTGGGTTTGTGAGCATTTGCAATAAGTGTTATATCACTGAAAGTGTGGCCAGGGGAGGAGAAGTGTTCTGCGACCAGGCGTCTGTACAGCTTCTTTGTCATCCAATCAGATCTGTGAAGGTTGATCCTTCTGTTTAGCTTTACAGTTTCTCCGACATATTGAAGTCTGCAGATCTTACACGTGATGAGATAAATTACATTCTCTGTTTTGCACGTTTTGTTTCGACCATGTATGTCTAGTTTTTCTCTAGTCACTGTGCTAGAAAATGTCCTGGTCTCTATCATATGTTGACAGGTTTTGCACCTTTTATCGCCACAGATACCAGATTGACTAGGGTGGTCTTTATTGGTGATTGGCGTTAGCTTCGCCCTGACTAGGATGTCCTTGAGGTTTTTTGGTCTTCGGTTACCAAGGATACGACAAAGACCTGATTGCGGAGGCAACCCAAAGGGCTAAACAAACAAACTGCGATGACCTACTAAAATATTGAAAGAAGGAGAAGGCTGATAGGGTACCATTTATCCTAACCTACCATCCAGACAACTTCAAAGTAGGTAAAATCATCGGGAAAAACTGGCCCATGGTGCAATCGTCGGATGCACTAAAGTTAATCCTCCCAAACAAACCTGTAGTAGCCTACCGGAGACCAAAATACCTCAAGGACATCCTAATCAGGGAGAAGCTAAATCCAATATATATAACCCTTGTTGGACTTCAAGAGAGAACCAAAAATATCCATAAAAACAACAGTTGTAAAATAAAAATGTTGTCTCTTTTGTATGATGTACCGTTAAAAAGATTGTTTGATTAAAGTTACTGGTATAGGTCAGAGATTTCTATACACCAGGACTTTCCCTTGGATCACACGCGAGTGTGTGATTTATACAAGTACACATGAACCCGAGGTGAACATCCCCCTAGGTGACCTCAAATGAACATACTATATCAGGTCAATGGACGGGCAAATATGTTGGCAGACTTATTAATATAAGTAGCAAATGTCACTCGATTTTCCTTGTTTGTACATGAAACCGTAGTGAACATCCTCCTTGGGTGCCCTCAAGTGAAGATATTATATCAGGTCAATGCACTGGCAAACATGTTGGCAGACTTATTGATATAAGTAGCAAACAGTTAGTCGATTTTCCCTGTTTGTAAATCAATTGCTTGGTTTGGGTTACTAACGCCTAGGTTTCGTTTCTGTATACGAAATCGTCGGTGGTTTTCCATTTCCATTATTACCTTTTCCGAACTCACCCATGCTAATTATTTTATTCTTAATAGCCATTGAGTGGATTTTATTTATCGTTCTGAGGCTACTTAGTGCGTCCGCGAGAAGTTCAGAATAAACACGTATTAGTGAATGCAGTCACATTATTTTACCAGCAGCGCCAGCTACATCGGTTACTATCGATAAAGCCCGAGAGCAAATCCGACTGATGCACATATTGCTAGGTATATTTATTTTGCAGTCTAGTATTTTTTAAAAATTTTTTAAAATTCATTACATGCTATTGTAATGTAACATTGTATGTTAGACTTGAACTTGTCCAAAATTGAGTTCATTTCTGCTTGACCTGAATTGATTTTTTAAAAATTTTATTCTGTAAACAACTAATACATAGCTAAAATATTCTCTGTGTGTATGGGCTTAATATCAGGATCATTATTAATAAAGTAAATATGTTTCTTTGGGTCTAGGTCAAGATTATTGGAAATTACATAGTGTACCTGGCATAGTCCAGGTTCAATATTTTAATTTTAGTAATAGATTTCTAATAATAACTAACAATTTCTTTTGTAAACATCAGGATTATTCTAGAGGGTTATTTTCCATTAGATAATAGTTTTTTAAAATGTTAATTGTGACCTGAGGTCAAGTAGAAGACTATGTAATCTTGTCATGGAAGGGAAAATTCATTCGTACTTCACGTTCTAGCGCAATCAAGTTGTATTATATGTTGTTTCCAGTATCATTTCGGGCTGGAATCTATTTCCTTCAAATTACTGAATTCAAATGATTACTTTTTCTGGAAATTCAAAAGTGCTCTGATATAATTCTTGGATAGAGACATTCACTGGAATTTATAGTGAATTCAAACCTGGAATTATATTACTGTGATTAAACAAAAGACTGTCTGCACATTAACACTCTACGAGCTACCTCAAACATGTCATCGTTTTCAGTTTGGGATTTAATTTGGACTACTCCTGAATTTTATTCAGGACTTTAAATTATTAGAACATATGTCTGTAATTCTAGAATTATTTTGGGATTTAATTCGCAATACCGTAAGTTCATTTTTTCTCATTTTTCACCTTGTATTCTGGTTTTCACTCTTTTCTGTTACTAATTTTAAGAGCATAGACTCATAACAATATAATGGTTGTTGTGGTCACAATTCGAACAATACAAAGACCAACCGTGGTCGCAGAGGTGATTACGCAAACAACATCTACCACCAAACACACGATTTGATATTTTATGAGCAACGCTGTTTTCTTAGTTATTTCATCTTGCAGTTATTGTTCCGCTTCGATTATTTTCTCACGTCGGCAGCATTAAGTCCTTCCATTAACAGTGAGGTCGCATAGTACAATTGCTCGAAATCCTTGCCTTCTTCAGGTGCAATACGAACACGCACGTCTAACCAATTATTCCTTTTACTGGTACAACTATCATACAATTATAGAAAATCTCTGCCTGAGGAATATTTTAGTCCCCTGCGATTGTGTGCTGCGGAAGCCTTACACCACAGTGAGATTGAAACAAATCAATTACACCATTGAATGATCGTCTTCGTCCAAATACTGTTACCCAAACGAATACGTCCTTGTTAAATAAGTCGATATTTTGTTCTTGGTACAGTTAACGTTGGTGCAACATAATCAACAGGGAATGAAATGGGGTAGATTTATAGGTGAACTCCACTTCATGGTTGCAGAAACAAGTCCTGAGTGTGTTCATATCTGGTTGTGCATAACGTGACTGAGCGTTTTCACATGTTAATGCAATGATTCAAGGTACTATGAGTTATCCCAACTGTCGATTTATATTTTACCCTTATCAAGACTTTAGTTTAGTGTATACGATGGTTGGTTAACGCCGTTTTTACGCAGATAAGTATCAAAAAGTGGAACAATGTCAATATTAGCATCACTAGTCAGTCGATCCAACAACCCCTCCACAGATTCCGCAACATCATCACCTTCGGTTAGAACCCATCACTTATATTTAATAATCGATCTAATCTTTTACACAAACACCAAAGACGGTTAATAGCACTTCAATAATTCATTATAATTTATCATCATGTATCTCTATTCTTTCTTACCTATTAACCTTAAATGAGCCTGTAACCAAATACGTTTTAAAGGAATTGTCAGCAGAACCTGTCATAAAAAGAAAATTTGTATGGTCTATTTTGCTGGCTTCAGCATTAGGATCTTCAAATGATTGTCTTTGTTCTTGTAATTGTAATTGAATAATAATAGACCCCTGTGTGGTATTAGGCACGTACAATAATGAAATATTAGCCAGATCTATTAGCAGCAAGTATAAAGCCACAACAGGGATGAAACCCATTGATATTTGCATCTGTTATAGTAATTATTTCTCAGTTTACTCCATCAACAGTCATTACACATTTGTAATCAATGTAGCGTTGCAAGTCTCGGTCATGATATCGCTGATTTTTATTTCCAAATTTTGCTTTGCTACATAATTATCATCATCGATATGCTTTTGAACCAGCTGATTCGGTTTCCGTTCACAATAAGTTTTCCACTCATTTCATCGCCAGACCTGTTAACGTTCGATTTCGTATTTGTTTCGACATAGTGTTTAATAAATTCCACTGACACTACATTGTCTCTGATATTTTTTTTTCTGCGACAGCGTCTCACAGCTTTAAAACAAAATTTTAAATGTCCACTTTAGATGTTAAAATTTTCCGGTTTGTATTAGGAAATCACAAGTTCCCCCTTGGTCATCATCAGCAACAACCCGAATGGAAAACTCTGTCCGCTTTGATGGCAAACCTACTCGATCCAAGTCAGAGGCTCGTCGGGTTGAGCCAAGTCCGTAAATATTAATAGGCCTCTTTGTATATTATCAATTATACTTTATA
Source organism: Megalonaias nervosa (assembly GCA_016617855.1). Lineage (NCBI taxonomy): Eukaryota > Metazoa > Mollusca > Bivalvia > Unionida > Unionidae > Megalonaias > Megalonaias nervosa. The sequence goes on from JAECUM010001493.1 coordinate 42,063, forward strand.
AGTGAGAAGGTAAAGTCAAACATACATGCGGAGATTGGAAAGGGAAGATTTGCTTCTCTCGAGTACATGCAGTACTTCAGCAAGAAGATGTCCACATACTGGCCCGTCTAGCCGAATTTGCAACAGCAAAGTTGAATAAAATAGTGGCTGTTGTCCACGACTCGGGTTAAAAAAATTAAGAACTTCTAGTGGCGGAGCAAATCAAAATACAAATGATGTCTAGATGTCACAACGTATGCAACCCAATGAATGACAGGTCTTGTTTTCGAATCCAGATTGACAATGCCGGTTTCCCACTTGCACGGGATCATCAATGCAAGTTCTTTCCTCATAAAGACTCCACGGAAATGTTTGACTGAGTCAATCAATAATGGTCATTAGAAGCTGTTTCTTGCGAGCTGTGCGGCGTAGTCGAAGACCTCGTCTTGAGGATATTCTGCGAGTATTGATGGGTAATTAAAGGTCTTTTCTGTTTTGTTTATTTGTGAGAAACTATGCGACCATGAACAGCCGTTTCCGAGCCATCAGGGATTCATCTCCGACAGCCCCTAACATAACCGTGTTTTGCAGCCGCTCGAGCCGCAACCACTAATGTCGTAAGAATGGCCCCCGAGGAATGGAAATATTCCACCGATTTATTATATTTGTACCACCTCTGACTCGGATACTTTCAATGTCACAGAGGTGTTCTTTTGTTGGACTGGATTAAGCTGATTAGTTTGTTTGTGTCAATCACACATGGATATTTCTAGTTAACTTTGTCAGAAAAAGTTTCAGTGTTACACTGCAATAGATTTGTGTTGCGCACCTTATTTTCGCAAGCGCTTTGGACCAAGGTAAACCTTCATTTCGTTCTATGACATTAGTTTAGATTATGCTGTTTGGTTAAAACAACTACTAGTCATCGATAGAAATTCTGTGAAAATGTAGCTCGCACAGACTTGTTGAGTCATCGGTTTAAACTCGTTTCACTTCTGTGTGTATTTATGCTTCTCAGCTTTAAGAAACAAAACTCGAACTGGAATTTCAAAGTGGGTTAATAATAGTATCAGTATTAACTCAATCCAGATAGTATACAATATTATATAAAATTCAAAGAGATAGTGTCATGTTCTCCATATTTGCAGTACCTTCTGCACTAATCAGCCACTTCGGGAAATATAGGTGTAAAACTATGCGGTTTTGGATAATACAGTACTGTTCCCATAAAATTTTGTATTGTGAAATATATATATATATATATATATATATATATATATATATAACCTTAATATATATATATATATACTCAACATATATATATACTTATATATATATATAGCAAGGTATCAGCATACCAAAACCTTCCTTAGCTACTCCTACCCAAGCCCGCCTCCCAACATTACTGGTATGTTTTCATATTCAAAGCTTACCTTAAAAGGTGTAGGACAAATTGTGCTACCGTACATACCGACACAGGGACGCACATCTACGTCAGAACGGGCAGTATAGTATATAATACCTACCATTTCTTCAAACAGAGCGTGGGCATAACTATTGGTATCAGTAGTTAGTGAAGCGATATTTCGAGTTGTGGGGACATGTATGGACCCATATGGGATTTAACATTTAGCGAATGAATCACCATCGGTACATATGAGAATTCAACAATACGTATCACATTGTATGTGAGATATGAGAATGAAACACTGGAAATTTTATATTAAGGCACTGTATGAAGACATGCATGAATTTAACCTGGCAGAGGACATTTTACGGCTCACTGAGACAGAAACTTGAGCGTATAAAACACATACATGATGACAAACAAACAATTTAACAAACTGATATGTGTATGGCTGAAAAACATTCGTGTAAGGTACGAAATAGACATACATTATTACAGACAAACACCCATCTTGACAAAAAACCCAGCCTACCTAACTACATGCATAAAAAGTTAGTTAAAGGTTTGTCTGAGATTAATATCAATACCATATTGATACCGACCATACAGCTTACAAGTACACATACAAAAGGAGTTCGGAAAAGGGAAGGATTACTAAAATACATACATATATATATATATATATATATATATATATATATATATATATATATATATATATATATATATATATATATATATATATAAAAGGAGGATAACAGAGTATGATTACTTACACACTTATGTACTATACAAAAAGAATGGGGGTTCCAATACATGCACACAAACATTCACATATACAAAGACAGAAATGGGTTTTAAGTTGTGTCTTTAATACAAACCCATAAAAACAAATAGGCACAAATAAACACAGAATACCGACGATTGCTTGTATTGGTTAGTGCTATGGTTCTAAAAACTGAGTGACTCTGAAAAGAACTTTTGGGTGTTGACAAAACTTGTTGAAAAGGTCCTTTTCACCACTAACCATTTGGCTTTTGAAAGAGATACTCGTCATGGATTGCCAAGTAAAAACAAAACTTAAATATCCTATTCCCAGTGTGTGCAGATCGACATGACGAAGAAACGTCCATGATCTCCATGAAAGCACAAATTATTGTCACAATATACATGATTGAAAAGTAAAGTGGAATTATAGAAATAATAATACATGTCAAGCCAGCTTTTGCACAAAAGTCCATATTTTCTGCCTCTTGTTACGTCTTGTTAGTGCCTTTTTCTCCCAATTTCCTTCCTACTTTTCATCCTTTATCTCTTCATATACTTTCCTTTTGAGGTCTGGACACTCAGGGCATTAATATTCTTGCTTGTGATACACACACCATTCATGTTTGTTCTTGTTGTGGTACGAGCTTTCACGATTTTGAGGATAAGGGATCGTTTTTATGTCTTTGACTTGTAGATATTCTGGTGTCCCTATTTTCTCTTTACATAAGCAACGTGTGTTTTCTCTTTCGTCTCCAGAATAGGTTTGAGTCTCCGCAGAATTCTTGTGTAACGGTATGTAAAGTTTCGATTCACCTTCAGTATATCTCCCGCTAAGTTTCATCTTTTGCTGTTATCCAGCTTCCTGTGTTGTCCGTGCTCCAAGCAGCTCTACAAGTCTTAGTACAAGTTTACCATAGCGATTTGACAACGACCTGAGTACTATTTACCAAGATCGAGAGAGACAAGTTCACTCAAGAATGAAAGTCACTCTGTCACCCTAGAGGAAGGATTATTGTCATATTCAACTGGCAAATCAGAGTTTACGTCTAAAGTCTTCGTACAGAAAGAGAAAGAGCTAAGTGCATCAAGGACTTGCTTGCTTCTGTGTTTGAATAGACACGACAATGTCGGGCCGAATATCAAGATCGCTATCGACTTTCCATCACCCAAGACAGTTTGAAATTTCCTGTCTGGACCGACTTTAGCAAACATGCTGAATTACCAGCTTCCCAAAACCAGCTGACATTTCAACAAGTACAATCCAACGAAGAACTTGCCATTACTGATAGAAAAGCAACTATGACTATGATTCACGTTTAACTACCTTCAGGTAGCTGACTACGTCGTTAGGTTTAATATGTTGATCAGCTCCTGCTCTCACAAGAAGTATATGGAAGCTCGACAATGTGAAAGACATTATATAGCTATCCTGGTGGATAGATCTCAAGCATAGAAAACCGATATTCCATAACGGAAGCGACTATGGGCTTACATTAGAAAATCGCTCGAATCCCAAAAACGATGAGCAATAGAGACCATTCTGGAATAACCAGATTTTAATAGTGACCCTCTGTGGACCTCATGAGATGCAGAAAATTCTAGACGTGCTACCTCCTCGCTTTGCTTTGAAAGAACACCACAAGTCATTCGTGGAGATTCCCTACATAAAAGACCTAATTTTCTAGACTAAATATAAGTTCATCATTTTCATTACAAAATTTATTCTTTCGCGATTATGAATATCAAAGGAATTCTCTGACTTTTGTGACATTTATCTTGAGGAAAGAAGTGTCACTGTTGTGGGTCCTATTTTCCTGGAGGACTAAATGAATTATTCCGTGTTCCATCCTAGGACGCCAGATCTGTTACGACCGAAATAAAATGAAGCATTTTCAACAGAAAAACGCTTGTGAATTATTGTAGGTGTGTCAAAATGTCAACAGAAAGTTCTTTTCAAATCCAGAAACTTTCATATTTGTCCTGGATAGAAACTATGGCCTATGTTTCATTACCTCGTCGATTTTGATCATCACTTTTAACGAACAAGACTAACGAATGGACACACCATAACCAAAACAAAAGAAGCAGAACCACCCCGTAGATTTTCTCTTTTTTGGCTTTGATTGTTCACCAAATATTCACATTCATAACCTAAGCGTAGTACACATATATTGCAACTAATGTATTCAAAAACCTTTACTTCATTACTGTCAAAGTTGTAGCTAGATCCCGAGGGCATGAATTTAAAGGTATTTCGTGGAATTAACATACTTCCCGAATTAGCAAAGTGTGTCATCGACCGCACTGACAACTGTTTAGAATTACTGGAATGTACGTAAATGACATTTTACTCATTTTTTCAACGCACGAAATCAACATGCTCTATGGACTATTTGCTACTATGACTTATGTGCTACTAATGCAAACAGTGGATAGGTTTCTACTCATATTACCAGACTGACACTTATTACTTTCAAGCATAATTGCTCAATTAGTCAAATTTTGTTCGATAATGACGTTTTATAACGTTGTTGTGGAAATGTTTGCCAGTTATTTATCGAACACAAAATTATTTATCATTTGAAGAAAGCATCTGATAATGCAAAATCTTGTTGATTGATTTGCAGGAAAGAATTTCATGACATGGAACACGTTAACATCAGCAGCACCTTAAACATATCATAGCATAGTAAACATATCAAACTGAGTTGTCGGTATTTAGCCAAAGTGGTTGTATTTGTTATGTATGCTTCTTATCAAATGGTTATGTGAGCCGGGCGTTGTACTAAATGAAGCCAACACAACACCCTCAGGTCGTGGAGTTTATTTAGCGTCAACGATATGAGACAAAATTAAAAAAGAAAAACAGAAGAAAAAACCTAAAACGAAACAGAACAAATACTTAATATACAATTCTAAAACAGAAAAGAATAAGTACGATACACAACCCTCACGCCGGTATTTCAACATATAGCAACATAATAACATATACATAACAACTTACCAGACACGCAGACCCTAAACATTCAGATACTACAATTTTCGCGACTTGTATTCGCCACCTTAGGCGTAGACACAATGCTAAGATGTCGTCCGTCCAGAGACGATACGACGAGCGCCTAGGGCCTTTATTAGGTGCCAGGCGCTTGACGTTATCGTCCCCTTCATGCGCCTCGTGCACCGATAGATCACTCACTCACTCGCTCACTCATGACAAACACGCACCTGGGTTACAGTTACAACGTGTTCAAAGCAGAGAAGAGAAGAAGTTTGATCCTTACTAGGTCGATGGTAGGGATTTTGAAAATCCCTAGATTGTGTACAAATTGTATGTTCTCCTCACTGAGAACTGCAAAACCTATTCACAGGGTTAACCATGGAGAACATGTACAAAAGAACGTACGAATGATGTCAGAGTTTCGAAGATCAAAAATACCTCGAAGTGGAAATATTTAAGCGACTGATATTTAAAAAGAGACCAAGAGTTTAACACATCGTCGTACTTTTGGATGTTATAGATACAAAACCTTTGGATCCTCGCGAAAGTATGTATGGAGGACGTACCAATACGGCACGCTTCTTGTACGAGGCAGACGAATCTAAAGGAGAACAAATCAAACATATCAACGTTTGATGTAACCTAGCGATTGCAAATATTTTCTTTTTTAACAGTTCACCGCTAAATTGCAACAGAACACATCAACGTCCAATATATGAGCATGTAGGAAGGACTGAACAAATGCAAAGTTGTTCCACCTGCGAACTTGAATCATACCGTGTTGCTTCATCATTGTAACGGATAATTGATGCCTCCATTGTTTCGCATGTGTGTTGAAACGTGCAATCAACACTATTCCTACTATCCTGGCGATAAAGAAGGTGCTTTGACAAGAACATTGGTGAGTGTTGTATGTTTCACTCTCAGCCGTAGATACCAATTATTAAAAGGGTACGAATCTCATATATCCATGCAGCAGAACCATTTGAACGTGACGGATCGAGTTTATGTATTTTTCAGGACACGTCAACAAGTTTCTAACACTGAAACAATGGTCAATACATGGATGAAATAGAATCGTAACACACTAAGTTCAACGAGAAAGGACGAGCTTTTGCAAAAGTCATGCACAGTGCAAAAGTAGTTTAATGCCTGGTGATAACCTAGAGTGAATACTTGAAGGATCCAAGTCAATACTCTTAATGGACTCGTCAAACACATCGAAATCGTCTATAATTTTATCAATTATGAAGACGCGTTAGACGAAAGAGTTGCTGCTTACATAACATCCAACTCTCGTCTAAAATTGTTCTCAGTCTTGGAACCTTTAGCGGATTGCGTGCTTTATTTTGACAAAAATAATTGTTGTACTACAAACTATACCCACTTGGAGACACTCAACCCCACATCAAAGACAAACATTTAGGAGTGGACTGACGATCATCTGATAGCCTTAACAGTTTCGCTAGAGACTAGTACAAGTGGACTATGAATAATCAATATTATTTGACTTTACTCAGTGACAGTTTACCGGTAGTGTTTTCCAAGAACAGACTATGTTGTTTCACTTCGAAATTGCCTCAATCGTACAACTTGGACACAAACTTCATTGGAAGGTAGCTTTGGCAGAAATTATTCCAAGAACAGACTATGTTGTTTCACTTCGAAATTGCCTCAATCGTACAACTTGGACACAAACTTCATTGGAAGGTAGCTTTGGCAGAAATTATTCCAAGAACAGACTATGTTGTTTCACTTCGAAATTGCCTCAATCGTACAACTTGGACACAAACTTCATTGGAAGGTAGCTTTGGCAGAAATTATTCATCACGCTAAAGTTCTGAATATAACCGAATCGTCTTAGAAATAGTTGATGAAGAAGTATATGTGCATTTTGGAGATAAATGATCATGGATTTTACTAAAAGAAAGACATTGACAGCCAATACCAGTTTGAATGTGTATATTACGTAAGAATTCCTGAATGATATTACTTTAACGGTCGACATCTCGTTGGTACAATTTTTGATCTATGTTTGACCACCAATTTAAAGACGCAATCACCTGATCCAATAAACGTGTGATAATCGACTTCTACGTACGATATTACAGAATATTCAAGGATTGTTTAGACAACAAACTGCTTCTGAGTTTTGTTAATTATTTTGGGTGGAAACGCATACCTTATTCCAACGAAAGGCATCATCGGAAACCACAAACTCTTCCGGCATTGTTGATAATGCTGCCCATTTGAATGAAAAACTCTTATTTAGTGCTCATGTTTTCAAATGTAATTGATTATAGCATACTAGGAACCACAGTCAAGCCGTTGCCGAGAGTAATCGACTCTAAAGTGAATTCAATGATCAGTGCCAACGAAGAAACAAAAATTGCGTATCACGTGTGCCAAGAATTTGTTTATCCTTTTTTCATTAAACTGTCCTTTTAACATGTATAATATTAGTACAAAATGATATCTCAGACATGATAACATAACGTCTCTTTCCAAAGTATAAACGGAGATCTCTTGCCACAGAAAAAAATCAAGTTACATCTTCACTTTCTTAAAACATAACGATTCTTGAGTGACTTGCAACTGACGTATCTTGTATACCGATGACTGGCTCGCCAACAAGAACATGTTTTGGGGAGTATATTCAAATTGGTCTTTCTTATTGAAACATTACATCTCTCAATGACTAAAAAGCTTAGATTGATACACCATGCATTCTGCCTCAAGGAAAGCAACTTATTAAAACATGCTCATCGATAAATAGAACACCAAACAAGCGTTACTGAATGCTGGGAATTAAATCCTCATCTAGACCAATAAAAACCTTTGGACATCTCTAAAACAACAACATCGCTGCTTTGACACCTTCCCAGCAGGAATGTCAAGACAGGAAGAGAAGCAGAAAAAGTTAAGACAACACATCAAAGGCAACAAAGAGGGAAAAAACCATTAGCTTTTGGGGCATTCACTTTAAAAAAATTGTTAAAAAGTAACAAAACAATGCAAAGGTGATGCACTAACAATCATATGTTCCAAGACAGGAATTGATTTGTTAGCCATGCCACCTACAAAAATAACGATACAAGAATACCATCCTGTAGAATAACATCCTGTGTCTTCTAACACATTTATTTTACCTTTAGGTTTAGTCATCAAAACGACAATACAAATTCACCCAATAATGCCAGAAGGCTCTTCGCAGCAATGTCATGCATTCTGTGTAAAAGTGAAGTGGATTTGTACCTGATCCATAGGCTACCCAGTAGCTAAATACTTAACCTTACAGAACATACTTAAAGAATTCACTTCTTTACGGAATGAGCCAACACACAACTAGATACTTGAAAGGTGTGAAAAACCATACACATTCAAGACTTTCAGTGACATGGTCTTCACATAAGATGACAATGGTTATACTGTAGGAATTAACAAACCAAAGAAATCAAACACGGTTGCAGTCTGGAAATGATGGACCATTTGTGTTTGGACAAAATATTTTTGAACTGAGTGAATTTGAGTCTTAGACGTAATCGAAGTTGATTCATCTTCCATTGGCTATCCCATGCTAACAAGTTCAAAATCAGTTTTGAAGAAGTAAACATATACGTGCAACATGTGAAAGTCATATCTTGATCGGGTAATAAAATCAGTCAGTCGCTGATTGGAAACACGACCAAGTATTTCATACGAATAGTAGAAGTGTAGATATTTACAATTGCTAATGGACTCTGATTGAAGATCGAAAGTCATGCGTACTTAAGAATTCATTCGGGATGGCCAGACTTTCTGTTGCAGACCCTTTGAACATAACCTCGCCGAGAAGAATTAATTGAGATCCAAATATTTCCTGTTTTAAACCACCGGACTATTGGATACCAACAATACACATTTTGCAACTATGCAGGTAGTTATTGTTTGTAGGGAATCGATTTCCCATCAGATCAAGGCAGTGATGAGGTGTGAAAGAACGATCAGAAGAAGCATTAACTCTGAGTAAAGCAATGATACCAGCAGCAGGAGGAGGTCAACCGACCAGGGGGTGGCGAGACATGGGTGAAAAAAATGACGCAAAAAATACATGGAACCGTTGGAATGACCAACGAAGCAATATTAACTATATGTGACACATCATGATGTTTCTTTATGCACTATACAATGTGAATATTTTTATTTTATATAAGCAACATGGGGGGGGGGGTAATCGACCTAAGGGGCGCCGGACGAGTCTTAACTAACTTGTTCAACAGATTTTTCACTAATTTGATCACTTTTATTGTTCTTAATATAACAGTCAATGTTATCTTGTTGATTTTTAGTTTTTACATCATCTGAAGCATTTGTTATCTCGAAGTATCTTTTCAACGCACGATATTTTCTCCCACCACAAGCTGCACACAATTGTGTTTTTCCCTTAACGGCAACTCCACAAACCAGAAAAGGTTTTTGGCCTGTTTTTCCACGTCGAACACTCTGTAAATGAAGTGCACAATAATCACTGCGACATTTGTTTCACAAGGTGTAGACGACCCTATAATCAGCCACTTGCAACTGTTACACGTTTGGTTGATCATTATACTATTAGTAAAAGTCTAATTAGATGAAAGCCTAATTTCGAGAAATACTATTATGTATATTAAAGAAAAGTAATCATATAGCATGAGACAATGAGACGAAGCTAGATTACTGCAACAAAAATATCAAGATCCCACCGGGAACAAAATCATATTACCAAACTAAAAATACCAGGTTTAAATCTCATAAAAAATTAGATCACTAGAAGCAACACAAGATGAGTTTACAAGGTTATCTGTGATAGAGCCAGAGCACATCACCAAATCAGATTTGTACAGATTACCAGGTGACAGAAAACAAATACCATCTGAGTTACAACTCCATGATTTTATCAAACAAGCAAAGAACGAATTTATCAACGATGGACCGACTCGGTGACAAAATTTCCAAGTGAGAGAATAATACGATTTTATGATGGCGATATCTACGAAGAAATCTACAACATAAGTTAACGTAACCCTGTATGGGTCTGGCTATTACAAGGAGATGACTCGGATGAATCAACATTTGTTCAGTTTCTTCTGCCGTCTGGTGTTCTTTATCGGAAGGACTCACTCAAACGTGCGATGAAACAGATTGCGGTAAAATATGACGGCGACAACGATGATCTACTCGTTAACTGTTTTACAACGTCGTCTGTTGCGGCTCATATAGCCCAACAAAAAGCAAGAAATGACTGGCGTCCGAATCCAAAGATTTTCTTGATGATGTATCACAATCTTGTGTTGAGTTTGGATATGGTGGTCTTTGGAAAAATATATAATTCCTCTGACATGATTTCTGTTGACAATATCGCTGCTTATCCGGAGGCTTTTCTTAGACTTGGCGAGTGTCATCGTTAATTTGGACGATTCGGGCACCCAACACACGAAATGACACGAGTTGCAATAAACGGACCACTACCAAATATCGATCTTACTGGATTTGCCGAGATTGAATCATTCGAGGTTTCAGCAAATATTCATCCTGTGATACCAATTTGGTTTGGTAGACACTTTAACAAACTGGATATCAATGTTAATCTCAATGAGTGTTGCTCAAATATTAGCGCTGTTGCGCTCCAATAGTGCTATTACGATACTTGCTTGATGCTAAGATCCTCACATCGTTGACTGTAACCTCTGCGATAATTTCATACAAATCACAAAAACTGTCTGGTTACCACAAGACTACAAAGATATCTGCAGAAAAATTATCAGTAAGTGTACTCGAGGTTCATCATTTGATGATGCACGTCGATGCACAAGATTAATAATGGATCGAACTGAATTAGATTTTGTTGTCAAGGACACAGCGGCGCGAGGTGTGTTGGTGTCACGGATAAATGCAGTCATGGAAGATGGCAAAAACGTGGGTACAATAGTTATCTACTATGAGGGCAATTCCCCACAGTTTACTCATTTGAGATCATCAATGTTGGCATACTCATCAATAAACCTATTATCGATGATCAACAGATTTCCCAATGTCGCTGTTAGAGTGGCCACAGATTATTTTTATGTTAGTCGTTGTAAAATGGATTTTGTGAAACCATTTATCGAAGAAGACACCAGCGGTGTCAACTGGGGTTCACGGCGAATGAAACACGAACAAAATACGTAAATATTCAGAATCGGCTGACGTTAAAACACCAGATATTTATTATCGAAACGATAATTTATCACGGATTTCATCTTCACCGTCAGTAAACGATTTAATCACAAGATATAGCACGGTCTATCTGAAAGGTCCAGGTGGTTCTGGTAAAACAACACGTGCGATAGAGTTATTTATAAACTCTGACATGATTGTGTTGACGCCAACTCAACTGCTTGCATTCACGAATCATATTTTCTTTAGATGGCGAGGTGATGCACGCCAGAACGAATGGGTGAGAAATATATCCCGAGAATAATTATCTGGGATGAGATTTGTACAGTATCCAAAGAAACATTACAGACATTTCTTGATTGGTTATCAACAAAATTTACTGCAATTATCATGTGTGGCGATCATGGACAGCCTCCACCGTTTACAGGTGAATTCATCACCACACGAATGGTTGATCAACTATGTTGGCCACTATGAAGAAGAAGTTTTGTACGACCATCCATCACAGGATGAACAACTATGACAACTGATATCGTTAATCAGATTAAAACCTGACAAAATTAAATGTGAAATACTGCGTACCGTAATTTCAGTGACTCCAATGTCAGATTTTTGGAACTTATGGCGCCCTAATGATCTAATAGTTGTATCCAGGAAAAACGTCCGTTATTCACTTCTGCGTAAATTATTTGAGCTTCAGAAGGAAACAATTCATGATCAGCTAGTTCCATTATGTTATCGACCAACATATACATACCGAAAAAATATACTTGTTGACATTCCGACAGTAGACACAGTAGATATCTGCCAAAAACAAAAACTAGTTCTTAATGATATCGTCGAGGTTCCAGTAGAGGCTGTACAACAGGCGTTGTCGTTAAATCCGTCGTGCTGGATACTGGGATATGCAATAACAATTCATTCGTCTCAGGGAATAACAATATCAGATACCAATATCTGGATTGTTGATGATCGCAACGAATAGTCAAATTTAGTTTATCTGGCTGTGTCTAGAGTAACAAAAATATCTCAGTTACACAGGGTTGTCTACATACCGGAGCTGCCATCAGCGTCACCAAGAATTATCAACGTCGTGAAGAAAAAATTGACAAATTATGCGCGAGATGACAAAAAAATTACGCCAGTTTGATCTTGATGTTGAATTTATCATGACACTGAGACAACGAGAAAATAATCATTGCGCCTGATGTAACACAATAATGTTGTGGCAATATTTTCCTAATGATGTACGACACTTTACCGGCGACAAAGTTGATTAGTCTCGGACTACACACGCGAAAATGTCACACTGACATGTCTTGAATATAACAGACGTAGAGGAGCTTCGTTCCTCAGCGCGTGTGACTCTTGTTAGCGTTTTTTTTTTATTTTTTTTTTTGTTGGCTGGTGGTGGAGTCCCCGCTAGCGTCTGCGACGTAGTATCCAATCTGGTAGTAACTGGCTGTTTTCAGAAATTACCTGTAATTGTTCACGCACAAATCTACGTTGAGGGGCTGTTGAATCTAGTCTACAGATTGGTGGCTGCGTAGTAGATCTTATCAAGCTGGAACTTTATGTGTTGTTACACTCCGCATGGGATCATTTGCTCTTGCTTCACCACCCTTAAGTTCACCAGGTTCATTTAAATACCTCACTGTTACTTTACTACCCAACACTGGTTATTGTAGCTGATTTGCTGATTTTCGTCGTGGTATGTGTTTTTTTCGCAATTGCATCGACAGGTTTCATATAAATTCCACTCATGACCTCGTTGGTTTACGCGGCCACCACTTGAGGCAGGTTTGCAACCCATTCAAGAGATACGTCCTGAACGTACAGTAATTCTTGGGCATATTGATGTCCCAAGAGTCGCTGTACAATTGTTTGATTAAATCGTTCAACGATTGCCTGATCGCGATGTATCGTGGTGTGTCCACGTCTGATCTTAACGTGTTGTTGTTGCATCAGCTTTGTTATTGCACCCAGAAAGTATTTGACAGGTCAACCTGTAGCAATTGCGGCCATCGCAGGCCAGCATGTGGCCTGGGTCTACGTTGATAAATTCGTTCAAACGCTGTTGTGACTTCAGTTGCTGTTTTAGACGATAACGGTTCAGCCTCTTTGTATCTTCCTGCAAGATCTACGACAATCAACACCTATCTATATGTGCGCCGTTTGTGTACGTCATGTAGTAAAAACAAGATATCTGCCTGATGAACTTCGCTGGGTGTGCTTACATCAAACCCTACATGTTGAATTGTTTTTGGAAGATAAATTTGCCATATGGCCTGTTGTGACAACCAATCTGCGTTAACAGCTCGTGTGACACCTGCTGCATCGACGAGTTTTTTAATTGCTGCTGTTCCTCTACAGTATCTGATTAGAGTATAATAAATCGACTCCAATATTTTTACTGTTGGTGTTTAATTACCTGCTCACAACCCTATTTTACTTTTCATCGCCGATCTTATCAAACCAGTTCGCGAGTGATTCACATATGTTTTTATTCTTTATCGAATTCAGCGTGTGATTCAACTGGACATGCGCGATATGTCGTTGTTATAGATCCGGATTTTTAAACGCGACATCATGAACACTACACGCTTGGTCAAACGCATTTACCGGAATTCGCCTGGTTTCGGTTGATATTTTCCCCCAAGTCCAATATCAAGGCAAGTTCCAGGACCACAACAATTATATCCTGAATGATGTTTTTCCCCAGGATACTTGGCCCATGGCGTTCCAGGTATTTTCCCGAGTGCCTTAGCAATATCGCCACCTTTTTGGCAACAGGAATACTCACAAACTCATATTTTTGTGTGCAGCATTTTACACATTTATATGTAAGTGCCGGCGTGTTATTTTTTAACGTGGTTGCTCTCGGAAATTTTGTACCAGTGTCTGTTTTGCATCTAACGCAATATAAACTCATGATTATAAATAATATTATATTTGTACAATATGAATGTGATTGACTTTTCAGCAACACGTGAGCAAGCACCGGTCAAGCATCTTCCAGTGTTGCCAAATTCCATTCGAGCTACTATAATTGATCCATCTGGGTCGGGTAAAGCTCAGTTGTTGCTCAACCTGATAATGAGGTGGCTCTAATAGGACAAACGTTATTTAGTAGCGCCATCCGTGGATGACCAAAGATCCTATAATGTTTTCAAGTAATTTAATGAATCTGCAGCAGCCGAGGGCGATGCTATTGAATTTATCACATACATCGATGAAGCGCCGTCCGTCGAGGATCTTAAAAGGGATATCAACAATCTGGTGGTTTACGATGATGCCATGTTTGACAAACAAGCAAATCCAGCCAGAATATTTTCACGGGGCAGACATAAAAACACAGATGTCATTTACGTCACTCAGCGGTGTACTCAGATTTCCAAAGTGTCAGAGACAACTATAATTTTTGGTTCTTTTTACGGTGTCGATACGGATACGCTTCGAAATATTCATCACACAAGGTGTCCCTGTGACATGGATATAGATAAGTTTAAAAACTTCTTCGCACATGCTCAGAAAACACCGCGTGGATTCATTACGATAAGTTTACACGATCCAGCAACACGTTATCGAACTGGTCTGGATAAAATCTTTTATTAAAGAAATACATTTGTTGTATAATGAACCAGGAAAATATTAACGAGATCATCTCTACGACCGAACAATCGCAGAAAGATGGTCTCGATGTTGAAAAAAATCAACGATGATTTCGAGACGATACAGCAGCGACATGAAGAGGGCAATATACACTAGCGATAGAGTATAGATTCATCAAATTACTCCAAAGCGAAACGGAATTGTCGTTGGCGGATTTACACGAACAACATGATATAGCTAAATTTGTTCCATTTGGATGCGCCATTGAGAATATACGATCAGATTTGTCTCGACAATATGAAACTCGAGCGGCTATAAGTGCACGTTCAAGACAACTAAAAATAACTTCTATTGGAATCTATTAAGTTTCGAGCAGAATCCGCCAAGGAGGAATAGCCCAAACAACAACAACAAAAATTAACAAGAAAAAATTAAAGACAAAGTTTTTTTTGTTATATATATATATATATATATATATATATATATATATATATATATATATATATATATATATATATATATATATATATATATATATATATATATATATCGGCATTGGTCGAGAGAGGCCTCAGAGTCTATCACGCACATACAAACTAACTGTCAATTCTGCACCACACATGTCCAATAAATTACCGTCTTGGTCGGTTAGACGAAAACGTATTCGTGACAGCGATGGATTATGATATCGTAAATAAACAGGATTAACGAGTACCTACACAATCAAGTGACCCGGTTGGACATCCAGAGAAAAGCTGTGAAGAACATATCTCTGCTGGGCCTGCCCTTGTAATGCTTGCTTAGACGTGGTATAGCTACAGTCGACTGAGTCACAGACTAGATTTACAGAATTTACCCGGCTATACGTAACGACCGCCTCCAGTTGGGTCGTTGTTATGTCGGAGAATACTTGGAGGGAGTTGTAACGTTGTAACGTTTCCCATACGGCATAGATGTTTTGGAAAATAATTGTGAATTATGTCATCGCGATCTTTATTCATTTTATCTCTGTCCAACCCGGGTAGTTCGATCGTAGACAATTGGGCTTCAGTGATCTTAAAATAATCAAGAAATAACTTTTTATAATCTGGATCACTATAGCTGTACTGACAACCCTACCTGTTAAACTCTCGCTATTCACCATAACCAGATGTTTTATTGTGTTAATGACTTTTTTTTAAGATCACCATTCGGATATTTAATCACATACTGTTCAAATAGCGTTCGGAGACTGCGATGTGAATTTTTATGTTCTGTGGCAATCGCGCTGGCGATTTGTTCTATCTGAGTAATTGGTATTCTATTATTCCGAATCGACCATCCAGGGAAGAGTATATTGCACTCTGTTTCTCTCATATAACCAAAATATTCCGGTGAATAATCAGATCGCGTTGGTTGTGGTAGTAGAACAACAGTTGGCGCTAGCAACGGGCATCCCAACACGGTTCTTATCGATGACTTGTATATGTCAACGGTGTAACTGGATGCCGCAGAATACCCCGTCGATATTTCAATGGCGGCGCTCAGCGTTGGCTCGTGTACCTTGATATCGATCTTTGATTCTTTCCCCGTTATTGATTTGATTCTACGCTAAAGTTAATCATTGATTTGTTCGATTTGAAATGATCCTGTTGAAAAGCAAACATCCCAGATTGGGACTGGCTCGGCAGATACTTCAGTGGTGATTTTTGTGAAAATTCCAGTGACTTGTTAGCGTTTAATCCACCAAATGATTTTTCTGATATTTGGCCAACTATAATAAAATCGTAATTGTGCTAGTACGATCTCAAGTGTCGAACCATTAGGGGCTTTCATCGGAGTTGGAAACAATATTGAATTCTGGCCTGTTTTGAAGTTGCTGATATCATTGTGGTAGTCGGAGGCGTTGTGTTAGCGATGATCTGGTCCAGTCGGTTATTATTTTCTATACGGCGGATTCTAAATGTGACGTTGGCAACGGTGTGTTGGCGTTCCTGTGATATCGATAATAAATATCCCTAATTGCATCAAATTCATTGTCTGATATTGCACCGTCGTTTAACCCCGCTGACAGTATCGATGATATATTTATACACACATATGTCGCAGCGTAGGTTATTTCTGTGTGCTCTTGCAATATTTTTGCTGGTACATGTAGATTTGTTTTGCGATAATATTGAGTATACCAGCAACACCAACAACAACAACGACGCCGATTCCAACCACAGGCGGTATCACGGGCGTCGCTGACAACGTACCGATTAACGTTATTGTTCCAACGACCAGCGCTGATTCTTCTGCGATATTTTTTTTGTTTGTTTGTTTTTTTTTGTTTGTTTTATCATGTGCTCGTCGATAATTTCTTCCAGCGATGCCTTCCACGCTCACGCTTGATTATACCGAAAGAATTGTGTGGGATTCATTATGGTATATACTAAATCACCAACTGATGTGTTTTCGCGACAAATTCCAGACACCACCAATACGTTGTTGCGGTTAATCTTTTGTATTCTGGACCCAGTTTGAATGTTTCCTCGGCATTTTTATCTAACACTACTGAGACTGTTCTGGAAAATCTATCTATGCAATGACGCCACAGATATGTCGTAAATATCTCATATTTAGCAGCGCAAAACACGGGGAGCCAGTACACTCCTGTGATCTGAGCGGTATGTTTTATGGAGTTGTTTTGCAGTGACCACGTTGCCGATCCAGACGCTACTGTGTATACCGAGTTGATGAGCGGGATCGTATAAACAACCGGATCTTGAATCAGTTTGATTTTTTCGGCGCTTTCAACGAGGCGTGTGCGAATTTCAGCGAGCTTAATATCGATGACTGTTGGATTTCCAAAGAAATTATATAAGGTTCTATTTATGTTTCTACGACAATTTGCAATCGCGGTTACATGATTAGTATATTCAGATCTGAACGTGGTCAATCCATCGTTGATTGTCATTAACGAGGTCATCATCGGAATATTGCTGTTGTCCACGTATTCTTTCGTCGCAGCGTCATCGTTTGATGTTGGATCTCTCAAATTAGCAATGCCATTTCCTCTCATGTTGATATCGCCAGTCATTGCATCACCGGCTTTAGCAAAGTATTTTCTGATCTCAGTTCTGATCGTGGTGTTATTGTTGTTCAGGTTTTTTTTTAACCACGTCATAGTCTGATTTTGGTTTTCTCACATTAATAATTGTATTTCTGATCATGTTTTGATCGCCATACATTATGTCTCCAATTCTTCTAATATGTCCAGCAATCTTTCCCATGATTGTTAGAATTGAATCGATCGAACCTTAAATTTTACCGGTTTTAGCAAACACCACTAATTTATCTTCCGTCGCCCCCGGAACTCGCAGAATAATATCTGTCAACGGGATATTGCTCGTCTTTAACTGTCCTTGCTGATCACGAAAAACAACAACTTCATTTGGGGCAACATCGGCGAGACGCATTACATGAGCAAGTTCATCTCGTGTCGTATAGTTTAATAAATCAATGTTACTGGGGCCTTTGCGCGTAGCAAATTTCCATAAATATCTACCATTATAAACCATTGACTTGTTTAAAACGACTTTTGTGTGTGACCTACGGAGGCCCGGTCAATGATAGTTTCTCAGCAAAAAACAATGACTCTAATAAACTCTAACCTCTCTGT
Source organism: Megalonaias nervosa (assembly GCA_016617855.1). NCBI lineage: Eukaryota > Metazoa > Mollusca > Bivalvia > Unionida > Unionidae > Megalonaias > Megalonaias nervosa. Next base: position 60,645 of record JAECUM010001493.1, read on the forward strand.
AAATTCTGGTAATGTGCTGTACATTATGGTAATCTCACTCGGATTATTTATCTTCAAAATGATAGTCTTTTGGGGGGATGAAATAATCACTCCATGATTATCCTCTATAAAATTATTTCAATTCCGTTTATATCTGCTCTATTACCATCATAACCATCATCTTCTTTGCGAGAAATATATGCGAGATATTCTGAAATATTCTTTTGATAATATATTCCCAGCGTACGGTGTTCTCAAGAAATTAACGTTGTCCTCCCCTGGAATAATGGTGAATGAATCTAGTATAAATGGTCTCTTATAATGCCTGTAGACCATTCATTCTGGTTTTCAGATTGTCAATATCAGTATTTGTGTCTGTGATCTTAGTATTTATCTTTGTGATCTCTTCTCGAAATTCTTCAGTGATTTTGATATTTGAGAGAGAGATGTGAAAATCGATTCGATTGAGGTTTTAACTCTGACTATATAACTAATATGTTTACGAATGTCAGAAACCTTAGTGCTGACGACTATTCGGTTTCCAAAGAATCTGATAGTTTATGAGATGTATGGTAAACCCGGTTGCATGAAAATCATACTCAGAACGTAATGTGGTTAATTTATATTTGTTGTTGATAACTAAGTCCTTATCGCGATATTACCTTTGTCCACGTACTTCTTCCTTGCAAAGTCATCGGCTAATTTCGGTTCTCCCAAACCAGAAATTCAATTTCCAGTCATGACGTGTGAACCAGTCATTGAGCCAGCGGATATAGGAACATGCCTCCGAAAGTTTGCAATTGATATATGTGAGTTTTTTGTCCGTAACCGATAAATACCACGATGGTATCGTCATCTTCCCTAGCCAAGGTTCCGATAACCCTATGTACACCTTGGCACAGATATTTCTGTGTTTCGGGTCTGTGAATTTCATTGGATGCGGCGGCAAGCCAACGCATCTAATCAAAATTAAGTTGTTCAAATTTGAACACTGTTCCTGCGTGACCGAGACAAGTGGAAAACACATCTTGAATGGACTGATAAATAAGTAATTTTCCAGTGCCGGTTCATGTTTGCAAAAATAACTTTCACTCCAATACACAGGTAATGGCTTCGCTCTTGTGCATAGTCGTACTTTCGATGTTAATCTTACAAAGCATCCTTTTTTGGGCAATTGCTGCCACCGTTTTCGGTTGATGTACAATGCACCACGTTATTGGTTAGTTGGAATTACATACTAAGGTAGGCAACACGTGAAATCCAATAGATGTCGCTAGAGCAAAGCACCAATGTAGCTGTTCGATCTGCCAAAGTGTAGATAGGGTTATCAGAACCTTAGCTAGCGAAGATGTGTTATCGTTGGTTGCACCTAAAACTCGCAGGATAATATCACCCCACCCCACCCACCCAGGATAATATTGCTCGTCTTTAACCATCATTGCTGCACCTGAAAAATAATAACCTCATCCGGATCAACCCCGGTGAGACGAATAAGACCAACAAGTCATCTCGCGTCACGTACACAAACAGATCAACTTCACCTGGGTAGTTACGTATAGCAGATCTTCCGTAAATATCTACCGTTATAAACCATTAATTTGTATAAAACGACCAATTGTGTATTCGTGCACAACTTTATGAGGCGGTGCAGATGACCTTGACACGGCGTTATTAGTGAATCCGTTATTGTCTGTATTGGTAACGTTGAATACCCGATTGGTATGTCACAGGCTAAGCCACTATATCGTACAAATTCTCTCGGTGGTGCCACTCCATATGAATCAAAGTAAACAACTCCACGTGGATCAACCGCGTATGCAACCCAACGAGTACCTGGACCAGAACGTCCACTGAGATTAATGATACCGGTTTCAACACGGTTTGGTTTTTCCGGTAATTGATCATGCATGAAAACACCTTTAAGATTTTTATCTTTAATCGCCGAGCAGCATCAAGTAAATCAAAACAGGACATAGAGAGTTTTAACGAAACCTTCCCGGCTGTCTCAGACCTTGACCGTACCGCGTTCCTGGTTATCTTAGACCTCGTCCCTTTCTTTGAGATGTTTATGCCGTGCTGTAGCTTTTTCAGCGCCATACCGGCAGTTGTTCCAACAGCACCAAGTGCAACTGCTTTTGCAACAGCTGGAGCAGCTGCTGAAATTAGCGCTGGTAACGCCGCTAGAAACGGAATTATACCGCCGTTTTTTTCGAGTCGCTGATCGCATTTGCAGAAAGATCAAGTCGAATGCCAGTTCTTGTTTTCTTGGCGTCATTGTAGTGTTTGACTTGACGTTCAGTCAACGATTATTTATTTGGGCCCTGCAACGCCGCTGATTTCAGAGTTATTTTTGCCCCAGTATTCTGCTTCTATGCTTATTGAAGTTTTTTAATCTAACCAGGTGTCAGAGTAAGATTGACGTGATGATATGACATTATAACATCATGAACGATCTAATTACATGTTATCAACGGGCCATCAATGACTCTCATTCGTCCACCAACACCTTCAAGCAACATTGTTTTATCTGACAATATAACAGCGATTGCTCTGTAACCACCAGCTGGAGCAGGACCAACAGTAGTTCGTACGTGTACATCAACGACTGATTGTCTGAATAAATCCAGATGTTCCAACGAGAAATATTAGATTGGATACAGCGTTGAGAAATCCCGCTGCGATATCTGCAGTCCGGAGTCGACATTCTGATCACACCCCATAAATCTCATCAAGCTATGATACGCCCGTGCAACGTTGTTTTGGTCAAAATTCAGTATTATGCCCTCGGATGGTTCTTGATTTCCATTTATCCTCAGCGAAATCGTTGACACCGCTAATCTGTCAAACACCATTGGGTTTGCTGTCTGATCGTTATACCTGGTGGCACGCTGAAATGCCACGAATATGTGTTGTGGTGCTGAATTCCCTGCTGTGATGCGATGTGCCATGAAAATGTTCCTTCTGTGCCTGGAGCTGTGTCTGTGGCCATTGTCAGCCACGACAGTGTTGATTTGTCGCCGTTATTCATGAACGATAATAATCGTTGTTCTTTCTTTAACGATGGAGTCATTGTTGGCATCCATAATACTAGTTTTGCTAGTGTTACTTTTCCAGCACCACCCCCAACCAATCTCAGCACGCCAGATAGCATAGTTGTCTGTGGCTCTTCGATAAAGTGCAACTGTACGTTTTGATCCGGAGATAACGTTTCTAACATGTTTACAGAATCGGAAGATGTGTGACAGTAGTATCACAGATCACAATCCACCATCTACATTAATCTGAGATCGCCGTGCTGCAAATCCCAGGTTGAATTCGGGATTAACACTCCGTAGTGCGGCAAAAGCAGCAGCTGGTCGAGGTATCATTCCAGCTAGTTGTGGATTAACGGCGCTGACCAGCTCTAATTTTACCACGATATACTGCCTATCGCCAGGATGGTCAGTAATGCCATTCGCAAATATCATGGATGGTCCTGCGGACCGTGAATAGTCATCGCTGTATCTTGCAAGACCGATAATTGTCGTAGCAACATTAACGTTATCCAGGCATGCTTCGATTTCTCTACCATCAGTTATATATCTGGCACTGTTAAACAAAAGCTATAATGCTATTTTTAACGGATCCACATCGTTTATTTTGCTGCATATGCGGTATCATCGTTTTTCACAAGTTTACCATGAACTTCAATAAATGCCTCGGCGGGCAGGAAATACCTTGATGTATATTGGGCTTGTAATTCGATTCGTCCACGTTGGTCTGGTTGTCGTGCTTCATAGGAATGATACTGATAATCACGTACAAACTCATCTTTGAGTATTGGTGCATCCATGTCAAATGCTGGATCAAATACACGCTTGAACATTTTTATTATAATTTGCTCCTCTCTAAAACTACGTTCTAATACTGATCAAAAAGTGGCTGATCAGCGACGACGACGGACCAGACCACTACCCGCTATTAGGTTTGCGGTTATGTTTTTTTTTTTTTTTTCTATCTCGTCGGAAGCTTGTTTTGTTAGAGATGGTCCACCAGATAATTCTTTCAACCTCTCATTTGCAGCTTGATTTATTATTTTGCTGACACTTACTGACATCACATCGGTACTGGGCAGTTTGACTGGAATGCTTACTTCGGTGCTGGGCAGTTTTATTGATATACTTGCATTCTGCTGTGGTTTTCGTTGTACTAATTGTGCTAGTCTATCTTTGACCGCCGAGAATGTTTAACCAGCAAGATTACCAACAGTGCAGCCTTATCAGGAACAACTTCGATGGCCTTCATACCTAATTGTTTTGCAATCGGAATAGCTTTAGGGCCATCCTTCTTAAAAAAAACTTGAACAACATCGCCGACTCCATCTCAGTAGATCATTTTCTAAACCGGTAATCGTGAATTTATCACTTGACACTTACAGGTCTACGTAGAGCATTGTGTATAATCATGCTATTTAGTTATTGCCGATCTAATTTATCACTCACTGTAGTAATCGTCGGTAATTTCATTGATCAGCGCCGCATAAACGCCACTGTCCATGACCACACCAGTAAATAAACGCTGACAAATATCGGCTGCTTCATTGATGATTTCGTGGGAATTGTTACCGGCTCATCTTCCACCAATCAAAATTTCTAGTAGATCAATATCAGCGATGATGTTATTGGGTCAAAGTTTTTCTTGAATCGTTGGCGATTCAGCCATCATATTACCACCTTGTTTTCTACAACGTCGATCGTTATTGGCAGGACCACTTCCGGTTGCTCTTTCAGGTGTTTCATGATATGGATCTGGTTCTGGTTCAGGAGAGCGCTGCTGAAGTGCCACTGATGCAGATTTTTTCTTTTTCTTCGTTGTTTTAGGCATAGTTTTTAGTCTTTCTTCGCGTACTTTTACAAGTCGACGCATCAATTCTTTTGTTTTATTTTCCTTTTCCAATTCTGTTTTTGTAGTATATTCTTCTACTGTTTTTTTTTTTTATAAGGATTTTAAAATCATTGTCGTCCTTTTTGAGTTGCTGAGTATTACCAATTAGTAGTAGCAATTCGATATAAATCTTTGACCCAGTCGGCGGATTTTAAATTGTAAATATGTTCAGGTTTTGCATATTTATCTCTACCACCATATCTAAATGCAGCAATTTCAAATACTTGGTCTGTATCCCTGATAGCGCCAATACCCTCCCCAGTAAATTTATGTATTATATTGGTTCTAACTTTTTGTGGTGGTGGTTGATCTTCGGGTGGTGGCAGAACTGGTGATGGAGGTGGATGAAGACAGCCAGCAATACCAGCAGGTAATGTCACAAAAGTTTTTTGTGTTGCCTCAGTTGCAGCAACATTTTGTTTGGTTGGTTCTACTATTGGTTTAAATAACTGTTCTGTACCCTCTGCAAATTCTACATGAGTTTCCTGGCGTTGTTGTAACTGTTGTTTGAAAGAATCATGGACTGGAAATTCACTAATAATTGATAATTCTCCTCAACGCCGAAAGGGTTTGGAGTTTTGTACCCTGGGGATTTCGTAGAGGAATGGGTGGGCGTAAAATAATTATCTATAATTAGTAGATGTCCTGACCATAGAGTGCGTGGATGAGAAGCTTCGATTTTTAAAAAAAAAATAAAATGCTAATAAAAGCATTAAAGTATGAAAACAATTATGCTAATTAAAGCATAAAGGCAAATATGCTAAGAAAAGCGTCAAACCAAAATGTTAATGAAAGTATTAAAGCATTAAAGCAAAAAATGCTAATAAAAACATCAAAGCAAAAAATGCTAATGAAAGCATTAAAGCATAAAAACATTAAAGCAACTATGCTAATAAATTGCGTTATTTTTTCACTTTGTCTGGCCCCCTTATTCCTCTGTCGCCCCCATGTTGTTCATATCAAATAAAAATATTCACATAAAGAAACATCATGATGTGTCACATATAGTTTATGTTGCTGTTCGTTGGTCATTCCAACGGTTCCATGTATTTTATTTGCGTCATTTTTTCACCCATATCTGGCCGCCCCCTGGTCGGTTGACCCCCCTCCTGAAGCCATATCTGTTCCAATAATAGCAACAGTGGACAACGGCAACCACTAGAGGTGGAAAAAGAAGAACTTTAATCCCAAAGGGATTAGATGAGTGATGCTAACAATCTCACTTTAGCCTCTTCGTCTCCTTGGACGAGTGGATTCAAAGGGATGGGTAACAAGGTGTGCCTCCTATGGAGCCTGGTCTTGGGGGTGCGTACACCAAGGGGTTTGCGATCATTAAAAACATCCCGTCTCAAGGTTATCCCAACAGTCCTGTCGCTGCCATCCAGCATTTCAGGAATCGAGAACTAATCAGTGTTGCTATGTTTTGATTTATCAGTATTTGTGCATCTGTGTGTTTGTGCCCATTCCTTCCTTTCATGTGTGTATGCAGCCCATACCCCTCCTTATGCATGCAGATGTTTGTTAATAATGCTTCTTGACACTTACCCCTTTTGGATTGCGATTGTATTTTGGATGGACAGTACCAGCGTGGTTGTGACCATCCCACCTCTAGGTTTATTTGTTTATGGTTATGTTGAATATTAAGAATGAATGTTTGTCAATGAGATTAAGCAAATGTAATTACGTGGGTATTTGTCTGTGAAAATAAATCTTTGTTCCCTTAACAGGTATGTGTCTTCCCGCCATACACATAATGTTGGTCTGATGCAGTATTTATCAACTTGTATGTGTTTCTCACGCTCCTGTTCCATTTTTACATAGTCCTAGAGTGTCATCCGTCATGTTTAATTACTGTCTTAAGTCCATGAACTGACCTAAGTATTGAACTATATCAGAATACAAAATAAAGACTCCTGTTTGTTGCACCCCTGTGAAACCAAGTTATATCTTATTGGCAGCTTTATAAAGTAAGTAACAAGCCATTGGAGCCAATGTAACTCAGGAGACAATCACCATTACGTCAGGATACAATCACCGTTACCTTAATATGACTAGCTTTACTCTATTTAAAGAACAAGATCTCTTTCTCGACTTTCAATATTCTTTTATGCGTTTAAGATAAAGATGAAAAATGTCTCTAAAATACTCATAAACTGAAACAGAAAAATAATGATGACAAAAATATACATACAAATAGACAATTAAAAAAAATTGTTATTTTGTTTTCAGTTAGTGATTGGTTCGTTGCTTTCACAGCTATGATCATTAAGCCAAATTTGGAATTAGTTCTTTTGATAACACACTTCACATCACATAGGTAGGCGCCAAAGACACGATTTTAGCCTTTTATTTATTCCAATATTTCCATGAAGACAAAATCTTATGGTTATTGCTTGACCTCAGTCAATCTATTTCCAAAGATTTATATTTGCATGATCTACAGAACGAGATACTGTTTGATCACGTAGCCATTAATGAGAGGCAACGGCTTCTATTCTCGTAACAATCAAGTCAATTTTAAAAGTGACTTTTCTTCGAGACCAACATGAATCCGAAAATATGGACAGGACCTATATTCATTAAATATTTATATCAGGTAATTTTAAAAAAAATAAAAATTATATGAAGCAAAATGAAGTATGAACATTTGAACAATCTTTGACGAATTTCCATTCTCTTTATCAGTGGTACCAACAAAATATAAAATATAATTCAATATATAACTCAGTTAAATTGTTTTATTTATCGAAAGTTATATCAGCACGATTCACATACAACGGGAATCAAGATTAGAATTTTGCATGACTTCGACCCGTAATACAGTTTAGTATGGCGAAGGATACGCTACAATATTTTAAAACCAAATTTCCAAACACTCTGTAGTCTTAGTGTAAAGAAGTATTTTAAACTGGCCATTATCAGCTCTTAATTGATGATTTTATCATCCAGTCATTGAACATGCATCTGGGTCAGACATTTTCAGGTACAAGAAATATAGGATCCTACAACATTTGAGGTTTAGGACAGCTAATTATATGCACATATTGCTTCCTAAGTAGAAACATAATGAAACGGCTAATATTTTCAGCAATAGAGCGTCTGCTCTAAACATTGTTGAATCAGTTTGTTGATTCATAAGGTTTCTTTCAATAGTCTGAGATTTTAGGCAATACTTATCTATGGAATCTTTGACGTTGATCAATGATGCCCAGACGATAATTATTAAAAAATGGAAGGATCAGTTTTGGAAATAAACTGTCCTCAGGAAAGAATACAATTGATGCCCTATCGAGAAAGGACGATATATATTTTTTGTAGTTTTAAACAATTCGTATACAAACTTGATTTGGACAACTAACAGAAGCCCCTTGTTCCTGTCGGAAGAGTTTAGATGCAAGAAAGAAATACATATGTCAATGATGTTTCCGTTTCCCTCTTCATTCTTTGTATTTCTAATAATGATCATAACTCTGTGTTCAGTTCAATATATATTTAATTTGTATTTGTTAGTGTTTTAGTCGATGATTATAAGTTATGTATAATTATATTTTGGACTTGAACTTATCCAAAATCAAGTTTATTGTGTACCTGACCAGAAACTTTTATTTTGTTAACAAGTAATATATAGTTAATATTTCTCTATTAGTGTGGGTGAAATATTGGGATCATTATCAATGGAGATAAACATGTTTGTTTGGGTCTGGGTCTAGGACAGTGGTACTCCCCATGGAAATCCCTGGTCTACCTGATGTTTCCTATGTCCTTTATTATAATTCTAGTAATATACCTTGTTTTGTTGACAACTTAGAATTCTCTAGAACGGAAAATTCCATTAAGTGACGTAGTATTTTCAAAAAATGGTAATTGCGACCTAAGTCAAGTAGAGGGTTCATAATCTTATTTGCTTGAGAAATCATTCCTTTTTGCATTTAACATCTAAGGAAAAATCAGTTGTATTGTTGTCTTCAGTATTTCTTTGGTGGAATTATTTATTCAAATTATTATTTACTGGAAATACAAAGTGCTTATCTGTAATATTATTTGACTTTAGCCATAATTTGGAATTAGAGCGAATTCAGACAGGAATATTTTTGATTATCTTATTGTGATACATCAAAAGACTGTTAGCACATCATTATAATTCAGGCCATTGGTACATTACCACGTTCGACACGCGCATCAACACGTTCAATATTAGAATGTACTTGTAATACAACTTGAATTCAGTTGGAACTTTATATATTTGGACTTTTGATAAAACTTGTATGACTATTTGGGATCTAATTTGCAATAATGTAAGTTCTTTTTAAATTTTCACTTTGTATTCTAGGGAAATACAACATTTGTTGAATTTTACAAAACGTGCTGGTTTTCGCTCTTCTCTGTTACTTAGATAAAAACCATAGAGTCGTAACACTTGGCTGAGCGCACGTTTTCTCCTCCGATTATTTTTTAATTCTATCATATCATACTAAACTACAAATACAAAGGATTTAGACCAGGCGTGTTATACCCTGGACCTACCGGTCGCACGTGGTTCAGTCTATCACATTGTACAGTTCTCGGCCGTTTGGCAGTCCTTTTGAAAATATGCATTTTAATTAATATGCATAATTAGTGAGAAGGAACTATTCTTGCTCGTGCGACCCACACTTTTAATCATTTTATCTATTTTTAACCCTAGTCAAAAAAGGTTGTACGCACCTGCTTTAGACGAAATATTCATTTATATTCCGATTGTAGCCAACCAAACTTGATAACTTTCTAAAACACATAGAAGCTGGTTTACTCTAATATAAAGATCGAAGGAGAGACCCCGCGCTCTGAAAAAGACAGGAGAAAGAATTGGACAGTTTGTTGCAAATACAGAAAGACGCAGAAGAACTATTTATTCAACAATAGCAGTGAGAGAAAAATGAAAATGGGAAGAAGAAGAAGAAGAAGAAGAAGAAGAAGAAAACGAATAAGAAGAGAAAACTTTTGAATTGTTAAGGACAAAAGGAAGGTAGTGAAAACAAAACGCCGTGTGTGCTACAAGACATTTTAGGAGAGTTAAATTATTTGAGACGAATGTATCGGACTTCTTTAGCTATATCCAAGGGAAAGAGACATTCACTTGCTAATAGTTATATAGCTACCATCAATACATCCACGCACAACGCCACTGAGATGTCAGCAGCAGCAGCAACAGTTAACACTACCACTACCAAAGCATCAATAGCAACAGGAGGAGGAGTTGGGCTTGTTCTTGGAAACGGATTGAGACATTTAAAGATGATGATACCAAGTCAATACAATTTTTTACAAAACGAACACCAAAAGGTCCTTATCAGAGCCACCTATATTTCTGAGAAAGAAGATACTACTCAATAATTGCCAAATCGGGTAAAACACGGATCCATTTCCCTATGATTTAATGTATGCATATATGAATATCTATTTAAGTATCTTATCGATGCTATAAAAATCAAGACATAGTGACACATACATTGACTTTGGTTTATTCTCTTTGGGACTTTCACGGTCTGTCTCATTTTCAAATCTCTTCACTGGTATGGGCTCTTCTTCTTCACTGTCTTCTATTTTCTTGACGAAGATAAAATAAAACTTTTTATTTGTCTCTCTTTACTCTTGTCTTTCCTCTGCTTGACGTTGAGGCCATTTGTGTGTGTCATTTTGTAATGGAAAACCTTCAAGATGTCTTGGCACCTACATTGAATTTATACCTTCAAGTCTTTCGCGGAGCTCTTGTGTTTTGAAAACCAAATTAAATACACTCGAGTGTAAATCATAACGAGCATTTCGATACCATTATCACCGATGATTTCTTGACTATAATTATGATTGCGAGAAATGTGGCCAAAGATTTACAAGTCGTTAGTAACATATTAATTGCAGAGAGAGAGAGAGAGAGAGAGAGAGAGAGAGAGAGAGAGAGACTGCATTACCGAAGGAACAAATTCATTGCTCGGCCAGCAAGTGAAACTTTCAGTCCCTCTTGTTACGAACAACATTGCATGCAACAAGCTCAGCAAGAAAGAGACTGGTGTTTGCGAATTATTGAGATTGTGCTCCACTTCTGGACATCTTATTCAAAACCAATAGCTCAAAGACACACATTTGTCCAGCAAAGTAAAGATACCGTTTTGTGACCAAATCGTTGACTTTGAACATCAATGCTGCATTCAGAAATATTATAATAATCTCGAGGAAGACCAGCACAGGAAGAAAAAAAATAGACTTCATCTTTTTTGACATGAAAGGTACACAAGAGACTGACATTCACCTCGATGATTTCTGCACAGTTCATCGTACTTACAAGAAGTATACAGAAGAACCTAAAGTTTTTCAATGTCCTAATTGTAGCATGATTCCAGGAGGACGAGAAAAAATCTTTCGGAGACCCTATACTCTTCACAATTTTGCCGAATAGATTTTAGACTCCACCGACGACGCTTGTAGCGAAGACAAAATAAGTACTCACTACTCTCCTCGACGTCCCAAGACTGATCTTTCTTACACAAGCGGTAAAAGAAACGGGCCCACTTCTCACCTAGCTAAACAATTGGATGTTTTGTCGGCTCCGGATCGAAAAAAAATCATTCATAACCAACCCAAAGAAATCACCGTCAATATTTTTAATGTTTTTGGAGAGTTTTAACATGAAAGATACTTGTAAAAAAGATACAGAACCAACGACTGAAAACACATAAGAACGCCTCAAGTCAAATGGTGAAAAGGATGATACCGATCAGTCAAAAGGTTTGAAATGCTGGCTTAAAAAGATTTATATCCATCCTGACTGGACCATTGTTAAAAAGGTGGCTTCTCCTTTGTTAGGATCGATTGCTGGACTACCTTTGGGAGGAGTTATGAGATAAAGAAGAAGAAAAAGAAGTTAAAAAGGTCACCCTATTCTGAAAAAAATAGTACGCCTGTACCTTGGGATCTTAAGGAAGGATGAAAACATACTTTAGTTCAGTACAAACGCTGGATGGAACTCAATAGTTGGTACAAGCAACGAATACATCATTTACCTCCATATCCAAATCTCACTGAGGGGTAATAGTCACAACAATAATTACAATCGTTGCTGGATGGAACCGATTTGTCAAAAACAGAAAACTCACAACGGTGTTGCCAAGCATTACAAAATCTTCAACTCTTTCACTAGAAAGCTTTGGACGAAACAGTTAAACCTAATCTGAGAGATTTCACAACGATCATGAAAAAGCGAACCAAAGTCAGCAAAACAGTCAGTCACAAGGATGAAAGAAGAAAAACACACACAAAAGTGTTTCAAACTCATTCTACTCCAGTACCTCCAACATCCTTATTGACAACTTCCCCTACTACCAGATGAGAAGAAAAGAAAGCTTATTCAGCGGAAGAAAATAAAAAGAAGGAAGGGACGACAGCAATGGGGGAAAGAAATCAAGAAACCAAATTTAAAAGTGTACGTTTGCCAGATGTGCGACGATGCATACAAAAATAATCGAAGTACACGCTACGAAAACCCATTAGAAAACAATTTTCCAGAAGTCAAACCAGAGTGGCTGGCATTGATCTTCAATTGTAAGCAGGGGAAGTAGATGACGGCTGCGTACAATGGTGGTTATAAATATTTGTTTTGTGTCATCGACGTCTTTAAAAATCATCTTAGGTCGTTCCTTTGACTTCTAAAACAAATTCAAAGTTAGTAGGAGTTTTAAAACAGGTTTGAAACAAAGTGGCAGTCACCTTTTACAATGGCATAGACAACTGTACCGAATGTTCGAACCGAGCTTTCCAAAACGAATTGAAAGCAAGACACATTCATTTTTTCAGCACCGAAAACCCGAACAATGAACATTTTCATATAACTTTAAAAGAACGTATGTGGAAATATTTTACACATCAACACACTCTCAGGTACATCGACGTGTTATCACCAGAACCATTGAATAACCAATTTTCTTTAACTTTACCGAGAGACAGTTCTATGGATGTGTTTTCCACGAACACCTAATGTTTTTCACAGCCAAATTACCATGCAATTGGATCAGGAAGCTCATTGGTAAATGGCTTTGGGATAAATCATTCATCTAAAGCAATCCCTGAACATCAACGAAAGTAAAAATACTTTGATCGTCGACATCCTGAGCTAATACGTTCAAGAACAGTTTTACAAAATTCCACTCATTTACGAATCCAAAAGGCAGTTCTAAGGAGTCCTCAACTGACTACTTATAAAATGAAGTTTTCTTTTGGGTATAACATTAATGCTCAACATTTGGTAGAAACGATTGCCTCTATTTTTAACCATCAAATTGGAGAAGCCCTGGTGAAATCTCACAAAAGAGTTCATAAAGTTGCTCATATTCTTATTATACATTTTTTTCTGATTGCAGAATAACGTTCATTATTTTTGCCACTTTTTGCTTTCTTTTCTAGGTCGATACACTGCTCTGACTCCGAGGAAAGACGTTTACAACAACGATCGATTCTAAAAAAATATTTTAGTTACAGAAGGACTCCATTTGCGTATTCCAATGCTGTTAAATACAACGTGGCGAGAAACATAGACGCTCCATTACTGAGTAATTGCTTTCAAAAGAGGATTCTGCCATCGATACTTTCTATGAAGTTGGAGACATGTAACAATCTTCACATTGAATTTGTACATATTCGTTATATTCCAATCAGTAAATCCTATTTTGAATTTGTCAGCGTGAATATATCGCGGACAAAATATTCTATTCTTGAAAGGAAACTACATTTTAGAAAATAATTCTCCAATGAATGATGTAAACGAGATATAATCTGTGTACCACAGAGTCGCTCAAAAACGAAGACATGGTTCAGGATAAATGTAAAAATCAGCTTTTAGTTCTGTAGCACCCGTCATAAAACCTATGGTGACTTGACGATATCATGCTTTAAAAGATGTCACTTCTACACAAGGAAAACAATCCTCAAAAGGTCCTGGTTGACAAGCATTGTCCAAAATAAATCTTTATGAGAACAAGCAAAAATGTGTTACTTCAAACTGAAAAAAAAAAAAAAAAACTTTTGGGTCACCGACATATCCCTATTCACACCAAGGGATTACTTGATCATCTACGCCACCTTAAGCAGAATGAGACTTAGAAACCCCTTCAGATCTCATAAAACGTTCGGAAAAAAGAAAAGAAGAAGAACAGGAGCTGTCACAGAATTAGACGCGTTTTATTACTACGTGAAAAAAAAAAAAAAAAAAGGATGACACACCTAGATTCTTGAGAATGATCCAAGTCATAACTCGATCTGATTGACGTGGCATTCACGATGATGATGATGCCAGAATCCCAATGGATAGAATTTTATCCTGTGTTGTCTTTTAATACCTCGACACCTATCGAATTTAAAATCAAATGACCAACCGAAGATTACATCGATCTTTGAAGCAATCTCTTGTAACTGAAAGTCAAAATTTTCAAAGTGGACGACACCAATCCAGTGGCCGATTCCAGAATAGCTCCTGTCAACAATCTCATGCATTCGTTGTTCATCGCAATGGATTTGTACTTCAATGATAGACTAACATGGATACTTACCCTTCCAGAGGGTACCTGGAAAATCTCTAAACGTACGGAAAAGAAATCAAGAATTCGCATCTGGACGCTTCCTTGGTAGGTAACCTTGCACGTTGGATAAATTCAAGGACATAATGTTGATTGCAGATGATGTAGACCAACATGTTGTATTTAACGACTATGGAAACAAAATCTAACAAGAACGTAGTTTATAAATGTGGGATCGTTTTAGCTTTGACATGCTGTTGCAAGACAAGTGTTTGTTGAATGAAGTGGATGTACGGCTGAGACTGAATCTTAGTAGTACCGTGTTCTATTTGATGGTCAATGCCCACCGCTATCAGAGAGACCAGCCTCTTTGTGAGCAGTCTGGAATTTTTCTCTTAAATGGAAAACGACATTAGTAAAACTTTGAGCAGAACGACTGCCAGATAACCGATACGACGAGTTAAAGTGAAAACCTTCACCATTTCCTCCGGACTCCGACCCAAGATCGGAGAAGCTACCCGAACGTTTATCATTGGTATCGTCAGCAATGCCGCCCTCTATCAAAATCCTTTCGCGTTCCAACACTTCCTCGTATCCGAAATAGAAATCACTCAAGATGGCAACACCCTTTGAACCTAACGATGCCCAGAAAAAGTTTATGATATCTTACATGACACTATTTGAAGCCACAGAACAGTCAGTTACCTATAGTAGCCACAGTATTTCGTACGACGATTAAGCATGAGGGTGTACTTTGTGGGGATTTGATTTCACTCCAGACCAAGGCATATTTCCACCGTAAAAATCGGGCGAACTTTGTATGGTACTTTAGTCGGCAGTAGATCTGGCAGACACAGTCATCTTGTATGCTGAACTTGACAATACTCTGGAAAGCAACAGTTGAGAGATGTGATTCTAGACTATTATAAAAAATGGAACGTAAAAACTTATGGATTAAAAGAGTGAGAAGGAAAAGAGAAATTGACAGTTATGCTGTCAAGATGGCAAGAACAACATTTAGTCTCCTGTTTTGCTCAGGACTTGGCTGGAGGAATTACAGTTCTGACCAGAGAACATTGTTATGGATGACAAAATGGTCATCCAAGTCTGAAACAACACGACAAATGTATGATGATGAGTCAAGAAGAAACGCTCGAAGAGTTTATGGAAGAAGGGTGGACTTTTATCTCAGAAGAGAAGATTTGAGAAGTGTATAAAGACATGCGAACCATTCCTTACCTCCAGTGAGTAATCTGGAGACCAAACACATGGAAGTTCTCTTTCACTGAGACTATCCGTGGTTCATCGACTTACTTGACAGAACTTTTCAAGGTAAACTGAACTGATGACACCATTACCCGTAGACACAAAAGATAAATGAGATACCTAAGAACCTCATTATCTTTTTTCACGAAGTTCGTACCCAGATTCTTGTAATCCTGTGGTATGTGCTAAAGATGAACATCCTCATCGCAAACCTAAAGATGTTCACGAACACAGACGATAGTCATCGACTAGAAACCCATTGTGTAACAGTATACTTTCTCAACGATCACAGTGTGGAATATTTTGATTCCTATGGATTACCTCCTCTGAAAGACTACATCGTTGAATTTATGAGAAGAAATGCTCCATCGACTCGATTTAATAATGGGAGATTACAAAGATCAGATTTCATAGTTTGTGGAAAATATTGTGTATAGTTTCCTTATCAACGCAGTTTTCCCTAAGAACGTTTAGTGACTTATTTTGATCGTGAGTACTGTAGAAATAATGATAAACTAAAAAGTCGGTTTTGTGAGTATTATGGTTATCTCAAATATTTAGGTCAGAAAAGAAATGATCATCAATGACTAAATGACAGTGCCTTGGATCACTGGAAGTCAAGATTGACTGACAACGTTTTCAAGCTTGTAATACGCTCATGTTTAATAATGTTTGTTTGTGTTCCTGTTTTGTGTTAGAGAAGCTGCTGTTTTTAGTATTAAACGTGTTTATTTTTGAAAAAGAAATGGTGTTGCCTTGTTTTTATATTGAAACAAAATTGTATTGTCCTGCTCTTTCACATTTCTCTTTATCGATCTTAGTCAAGTTTTCTTCCACGCCCGCCCACCGAACCGCTGACAAGAAGAATGTCATCTACTTGAAAATAGATCAGTACATAAGAGAAGATTCCCGCAGAAAAACATCATTATGGAAAATGAAGTCTGGGAAAAGAGACAAAGACAGCAGCAAGGACATAAACAACAACAGGCAATACCAATAGCAGCAGCAGCAACAACAAGGAGAAGTAGAACGTAGAATTTATCTTTAGAAATAGCAAGCCCTATGATGTAGTAAGGTATGTGGTAAGATGCGGCCATCATGCAAGACTAGTCAGGTCTGTTCACCAAACAAAACGACCCTTTTCGGGGACGTCCACATCTCTTGAAAAGAGACATACTAATCATTTTGCCAAAATATTGTGTTTGTATGCTCGTATTTGTGTATGTCTTTATCTTTGCAAACCAAAATCTTAAAGCTTAAAATGCCTTCCCTTATAATTGTGTTTTGGGTATAGTATGTTTGTGAGTTGTGTAGTTTTTTGTGTCAGCATAGAATGTATTTATAAACACTCCCTTACTCGTATGTCAAACCTATGGAAAAAAAATTAGAAAAATGGTTTCTTTATTTCTACGCGATTCGTTTCCTTTGCTATTCTCCATGGATTTGAATCGAGTAGGACATTTTGGCCTTTTATGACAATTTAATGTAGGTAATCACTTCATGCTCAATTTCTCGTCGAGTGGTAAGCAAGTGCGACCACGTTAATGCATGTACTACATGCTACTTAATTTACATGTTTGGGCGCAGAACAGGAGAAGTCTGGATGGAGTCCCATACGCAGCGGAACCTCTCTGAAACGCCACATATATTAGATAATATTCGGGACCTTTTCGAACGGTTTACGAATGGATTGGGGTTGAGTGGTATCTGAGGGAATCGTTTTAATTGAAAACGGTTTTCTAGGCAAACGAAAACTCTAGGCATTTGATCAATTCTTTCTATAGCCCTTTAAAGGATTGAGGGGTAACCTCTGATGGCTGGAACAGGAAGGGCTTTTGGGGTTCTGGCGGCATAAACTTGTGCCTTGTCCGCATCTGGGAGCAGGGATTAGGTCAGGAACCATTTGGTCATTTGTCGGGACCAAAGTTGTATGGGTTGGACCCGGATCGTATGTGCATTAATGATCTCGTTTGTAATCATTGTCACTAGGGGTACTGGACATCCGCGAAATTTGTCCCCAGAGCACTGATGTTCCCCGTTGCCTGGAAGAAGTTTGATTTCTTTTTTCCTGTCGAGCCGTCCCTCTTTTTCATTTTTTTTGGGGCTGCAACGACCATACTGAACCCCACCGTAAGTTCTTAGGCTGCCAATCGATCATCGATTAGGTCTTTAATTCCCCATTCCACATCCTGGTCGCTGCGGTTCGCCACCACCAATTGGTTTGGAGTTGGCGGCTGTTTCTGTTTGTGTTTTAGTCGTTGCTCTCTTTTCCGTATGTGTTGACAGTGCACCCTAATTTTTCCTCTCAGGCTATAGTGTTGCTGTAGTTCTCGTAGTATGAGCTTGTTGTTCCTTCTTCTTTCCTTCTGGTTGCCTCTTGGGCCTCTTTTTTGTTCTGTTGTTTTTCCATCTCAAGCTCTCACTCTTGCTCGGCCCCCTTTTGAGTTGTACACACTATCGGTGCCGTCAGTTTCTCAGGTTCTGAATTTAAAGCTAGAGTAGTGTTCTTCTTGCTGGAGGTGGAGGGATTGATGACTGGGGTTCCAATGCAGGAGCGAGTTCAGGGACATGGCGGTAATCATTATTTCGATTGCTGGCTGTCTTACTTCTGTGTCCTTCTTACTGCTGTCTTTGCTGAAGATGAATACTTTGGTATTATGTGTTTGAGATGTATTTTGTGTACGAGATGTTTTCCTTCACATTCATGCTTCAGGCATATACAGATGTGCGTTCACCGTGCCAACGATTTAACATGGCCATCAGCAAAGAAAACTCAAATAATAAAATTAAAGCTTACTTAATAATTGGAAAATTACATCAATAATCGCTAATAACTGAAACCACTACAAAATTGGCTATCTTCGTCGGTCGGTATCGGACCAGGAGGGCCCGGCCCGGGGGACGGGTAAGGTAGACTGGGCACAATAGGGAACCTAGCACAAAAGGCGGACCAATCCCTGCACCCACTGGCATCATAAACTACTTTCTCATATAAGGCCATTTAAGGAAAATCCAAAATAATTAACTTTAAAGTAACTAGTTAATCAAAAGATACTATCTCAGGACACGTAACTATATTAATAAACATCATAGCTTCCCAAGCCCATAAACATGTAACTCAGAGCTCTGTATTTCCTTATCTACTTACTTTTATAATTTCATTATCTCCATCTCTAACGCGTCCAAGATCGCATGGCGTCACGAAAAAAGTAAGCATGTAATTTCATCCTACTACTGTAATACTACATTTAATAAACTTCCCTTTCCTTACATCGCACTCTTTTTAGTAGAGGCAGCTAGTGAGATTATCATATAAACTAACTTTGACCAACCAAGAAAATTAGTAAATTATAAAGTGGTCATGAGCCCAAATCGATCATGCCAAGCCGCATAATATGGCAATGTTTAAAAATTTCGTCAGGTGACTGACTAAGACAACCCACATATAACTAAAATTATAAGGTGGTTCTAAGTCCAGACCAGTATTGTCCCACTGCACAATGCGGTACCGGATTTAATAAATCTAAGAATCGTCAAAGGCACCATAGGAAAAATACTTACAAATAAATATGCCCAGACCATCATGCCCAGCCGCAAAAGGTGGCAACTATTTGGGTTAAGTTATGAACAAATTCATTGTTAAAAGGTGCCTGTGTCTTAAAATAGAGGATATTTTCTCCTTGGGGAAACCTGGTCTAAAATAACTTTCTTGTCTATTCCTAACGTTAACTAACAATCCTCAAATATTAGCTACAATAACATACAATTTCCAAATTGATACTCAAATATTAGATAATATACAAGACAACAGCATTTACCTTTGGCACATAAAACCAAAATTTAAATCCTGGACCACTCGGAGCCCCAAGAGATGTCGAAGCGTACTCCTACTGACCCTTTTCCTCCTTTGTCTCTCCAGGACATGGGCAATAAAGAAGCGTAACGTGTACCCATTCGACGGGTAATTAAATAGTACACCGCATGTACATTGACCCAATTTAAAATTGCCGAATGGCCGCACACGTAGTACATTCTAGTCAAGTTACTCGAGCCATTTATCATCGATCGTGTTTATTTGAAGAATGGCTAGCCAGCGCTGCAAAGTGGGAAACGTAAGCACTGCCACGAGTCTTTTGCACCAATTGGAGCCCCCTGAACTGGCGGAAGAACTGGACACACGTCTCCACTCGCGTCACCTATAGAGGGAGATTACCCTTTAAATTAGCGACGACCCTTGTGAGAGATCTCATCATTGAAGAGATAGAGACGATATACAAGGCGTGGGCAGAAATAATAAATAGGAGAGCCAGAAGAGAGATGGGAATGTCCCTCTTCTCAGTGCTAACTGGATTAAGATCTCGGAAGAATGGACCATTGAGACTAGATTCCAGAGGAGGAAGAAGACTGGGAGAAGGAGACCAACGAACCCATTTGTAGACTCATGGTCTCCATAAAGACAAGTTGGGAGAAATGGGGACAACAATGTGCATCCTGCGGCGCCGACCTAATCGTATTTGCCAAGTTAGTTTGTGTTTTGAGTATGTGTTTGTGTGTGTGCATGTATTTGGTTGTGTATGTTGTTGACAACAAAAACTTAAAACCCCATGATAACCCTACTCTTGTGATAGTGTTTGCATGTAGGGGTGTAGCAACGAAACTAAAAGCGCTTACTTACCATTCCTTGTGTTTGATAGTACGTTTGTATGTATGTGAAAGGGATTGTCTATTTTTTTTTTCCATCCCCCTTCTTTTATGCTATATCCCTTGCCCTCTTCTGTAATAGAATGTTTGTATGTTTCTGTGAAAGTATGTGTATAAACAATTCCTACCTTTTTATTGCATAGTATTGGTATGTGTTTGGATAGCAACGAAAAAGCCGGTCTCGGATTGTATATGTTGTGTGTTTGGATAGAATATGTGATGTGTTGTATTGTAAAGGTGTGTGTTTGGATTGCAGATCAAAATTATAAACTCAGCTTTCCCGTTCGAGGCCATAACTTCTTAGACTCCATAGCTTTAAATACTTGGGTTGAATATGGCCTCAAACATCCGATGTAATATTGATTACACGTTTTATGGTCTAATACCATTCCCAGGTTAAACCTATGGACCGTTTTAACATAGGATTTTCTGTTTGCGGCAATTGTGGTCCTGCATATTAACCTATGGGCACTATATATTTATTTTTTGAGGCTCAAATGTCCCATCCAACTACTGATGTTTGGCCTTCTATCCAGTCGTTATGTGGACCCTTGATTTCGGTACGTGTATTGCAGTGCTATGCATACATCCTAATTTTGCAAAGAAACCTCTAGAAAGAAGTGCACAGGTCCAGGTTCCAGAGAATATTATAGCAAAACTTATTTCAGGTTTGGATGCAGGGAGGTTTGGTTCTGTAGACTTAACGTATGAAGAAACATTCCTTTTTCCGTATACGTCGTCATCAAGCAGCATATATCGTTGTAAAGAACGTTTGTTTGGACAATATGGCATCATTCAACTCCCCATATCTATTCATAAGCGTAATGAGTGCAATTATAAATGAAGTTAATTACAAAACCAGAAGAGTCTAATTAATATAGGCCATAAAGTAAAATTAGGAGATAGCTGATGATAATATAGATTATAACATAAAATAGTTATTGTACGTGTACTGTCTGATATCTTGGGTGGACAAGTTGTTTTAGCCTAGCCAACTCGTATGCTCGAAAAACATGCCGAAACAAGTCATCTACCCACGCCATCAAACAGTACATGTTCATTACTTTTAATTTATAATATTGAAGAGCTCAACTTTTATAATATGATGATAAGTTAGCCAATGGTGAACTTGTTATCAGGAATGCTTTCGTCGAGCATTTTCCAACATGAAAAATAAAACGTTACCGATTGAAAGTGAAAATTCACCACTCTGCTAAATAAGTTCTAAATTGTTAATAGATTTTGATGTCTGATAAATTTACTTTTCGTTGTTCTCCCTGTCAAAACTTTCGATTTAGTTTAATCGTGTACTATAATTTGCGTGAATCTCGCCTTTTATACTATTATAAAGTACCGTTATTACTCGCCTGTAAGTCTAATCAAACTGCAAACAACAAAGAACCAGATCTGCCGTAGCACAACGTGCTTCCAGATCATGGTCTATGCTGTTTGTTACAATCATTACTCCTTTCAAACTGCACAGACTCAGAATCGGTTAAATAAGAAGACCGTTATTACACTGGATCCTGATGAAACGCCAGTCAATAACAATTACCTTTGAGGAAAACACATTAAGTTGTTTACACATTCACATCACTTTGGAAGTAGCTTTGTGATTTGATGTCGAGGCTGGATCGGTCATAAGCAGTGTTGCCTTGTCTCCCTATTTGTTTTTGATAAAGTAGTAGTCTACCATGAGCATTTTGGAGAGACTGAGAATGGTTGCACCGAAGTAGATGGGTTTGTCCAGCTTGAGATTAGTTTTTCGGGATGCGATCGCGACGAGTTCTTTTCGAATATTTTCGCGTTGAGAAAGGAATCCTAGGCAACGAGTTTATCTCGTCGTAGTATGTTATTGACCATTTAGATCTTTTTTCGATGCCTGATGTTTTCCATGGCTTTTCAGAACACGCCATGCTGATGTCCATGTTGAGATGGAACGCGTTCACGATGGCATCCACGAGATCTTTTTGATTTTCCACGATGACGTAAGTGAGATATTGAGTGTGATCAATTGGGCCATGGTTAACTCCGTTGAATGCGACAGCCATTGCTCTATTTTAAGACTAAGATAATTTTAATATCTTTTTAAGGTTTTTATCACTAATACATCTCATGCAGTGCTGTCTGATCAGATCCTCGTCGTAAAAGATCTTAACGATGCTGTTTCTGGATAAATCCGCACGCTGCATTCGTGTGAGAAAAACCTGTTTGCGTGATGATCCCTATGTTTTCGTCAGCGTCAGTTCGAGCATCAGAGGAACGTTCTCTCGAACCACCATCGCGACCGCTTCATTGAACGTTTCTGGATTGTGCAAGATCACATCGGTGAGAAATACCTGTCGGTGCCGACAGCATAGTTGCTCTAGTCAGACATTTTCTATATATCACTAAAGATGATAATCCGTGAGGTACCTTTCATCGTAATATTTCTCGAATCGACTCAGTGACGTTATCCCGCACTGGTTGCCAACCATGCCTAGGATGAGATTGTGGGCGGTTCTCCTCTCGCCGATGAGCAATTGCATTTCAAATGTGGCTCCACGAAAATAGGAGCGTATTTTATTGAGCACTTTCTGATACGACACCATGGCCTGCTTGGTGGTATTTGTTTGGCCTCCAGTCGTGGCTGGATGCGTTTCATCATCGTTTGTAAGGCCAGTCCGGTTCCGGATAGAATCAGCATCATTGGATTGGCCATCGCCCCCATGGATACCACTCCGGCTGCGTTCACGGCTATAGGTGATGCTGATATGACTCTCGGTACGTGCTTGTATCTACTTTACGCGTGCTTGTACACGTAGACGTTTCGATGGTAATAGCGATAATACGATTATTACTCGTGACGCTCTTCCGTCAATGTGACTGAAGTCGATGTGGGCTTCATCCATTGATTATACGTCAACTAAACACTGCAGCAGCAGTTCAAGCTGTGATAAATAATCGCTTAAAATCTTCACATACACCTTAATTTTATCCTCGCTGACCTTAATTTCACTCACCGTTTCTCCAACAACCCAAAGTGGAAATTTCATTAAACGTTTTGTGATTTCCGGCAGCTGATTTAATTTTACTAGATCCGACAGCGTATCAGGAGTTGCTTTCAGTTCAAGTTGGCCCACCGTTCCCGTGGCCTAGTGGTAGAGCGTCCGCCTCGGTTACGGGAGGTCGAGGGTTCGAACCCCGGCCGAGTCATACTAAAGACTTTAAAAAATGGTACTAACAGATGCCTCTCTTGGCGCTCAGCATTAAGAGGTTAGTGTTAGGACTGGTTGGCCTGGTGTCAGGATAATGTGACTGGGTAGGTCATGATGCTACATGTCTGCTGCATGATGCCCCAATGCTGAATATCACTATAAACTGTTACACTGCAGACATCGTAGCGATATGACTGAAACATTGTTAAAGCTACGTTAAAAATCTAAATCACACACACACACACACACACACACACACATACACACACACACAAGTTGGTCAAGCACACTTCCTTTCTTAAAAATACTGCTTGGTATTTGTTCAATTTCATCCGGCGTGAAATTTTCCAAATACGTATATGACGCTGCAGCGATATCTGGTTCGATTTTTCCATGCACGTTATACATGATCACTTTAAAATGTGCTTCCATGGCCGTGATGTTTTCAGAAACTGGTTGTTCTGCCGCTGGTTGAAACCGATGGTTCAGGAACAGCTGCATCGTCGAGCGCCATCACTTCTGTGATTACCTCGACGTCCTCGTAGTCTAATCTGCCATGTTGAAAAAAAGTTCTTTTGTCGATGGCATTGCATAGTTTTTGGTTTCCGCGAAGTCTCTTTTTGGATACTATTTTGTGCATGCATTCGAAATCTTTCTTGTGTGCGTCACTTTCGATCAAAATCGTCGTCGTTTAATGTATCAGGTTTTCACTACGGTTTCAACCATGCTCAGATACATTTCCTGGACAATCGTGTGAACAATTCCTTCGATGATTTTTGCCAGTCGTGTCGATTCTATATCGTTACAAAATTCAAATACAGCAAAATATTTGTCTATGGCTTCTCTGAGCTGTTGTTGTCGCATATGTCCAACTGAAATATGAGACAGTTTCATCTCATTGTGTTGCCACTGTTCATGTGTATTTTCTAAGTTACACAGATTTCTCACCTGATTGATATCCGAGTAAATCCCCGTGGTCTGCTTGAGCACGTGATTGTCATTTCCAGCATACGACGCATCCTGCCTGTAAGTATCGTAGAAACAATAGCTGGTAAAGTTCGATAGCTACTCGGACAATTTTTGCCTTGGTGAAACCTATATTAGTTGGATCGACTTATATCAGGTCTCAATGATCTATGTATCAATACTAGATCAGATCATCCAGTGTAAATATTTGGAAATAACTTAACCCAGGATTAGAAGGTTCTGACGTGAGCGCAGAAAACGTGAACGTGGAATACTTCATGCTTGTGGTGGATATGTAAAATTCAAGCGTTGTGGAAACAATTCGAGAGGTACCGTCGTAAGGACCATCAGCAGTGCTATATGGTTTTATTCCATCTAACCTTCACGTAAGAATGCGCTGTGTTCCAGAGCTGCGTCCATGCACTTACAATTTCCAGATGGCTGCCGAAGCAGGTAACTGCACCAGAAGCCAGACATTGATTGTAATTCAAGCCGTGGTCCACGTCGTTGGAAGTCCTGTCAAGGCCTGGCTGGAAATCGTCGTGGGTATGCTCAGCATGATCGCGGCACTGGTAGCTGAAAGCATTCAGCTGACATCTAAATTTCCAGAGATGTCATCGCCAGTTTTATCATATTTGTACGCGAGTGCCACCTCGAGATCGCCAGGTGAGACGGCCTGCGAAGATACAAGAGCTTGTCGAGTCGGTATTGGAAGCCCATAGAGCGTTTTACCACCTATGCAAATGTTTCCGATCATGTTTCCACCGGTCAGAGATAATTTTGTCTGTGCTAGTCTGCTCACGTGCGACTATCGTGCGGCATTGACGTCCGGGGGGGAATAACTCACGCCATCGAGATTGGTGATGCTGTGTCCGCTCATGTGGAGATGTCTCTACATGGAATCCCCGGCGCGACTGACTTTTTATTATCCAACTCATCCTGACTGGCATAATAATTTCTTCCAGACCCAATACGCGTACCAAAGGAAGTTTTAGACATGATTAACAACGTGAATTATCATGAAAAATGAACATCATCAATTTCGACACGAAGACGTCCACGAAAGCGCACAACGAATCTGCTTATGAACAGTCTCATAAACAAAATGTTGATGTACGATAGCGTGATCATTTACCCGCTTAATCCCAACCAGGACAAATACAGTATGCTGCACGAGTTCGAAGATTTGCTTTGAAAAAGACGCTATTACCATAGCAGTTCCGGATCAGATACAACCCGTAGAAGAACTGGATTCGGACACGCATAAGATCACCGTGTTCGACGATATTAATATCGACCGCGAGAACATGAACCGCATCTGCGATTATTTTTCGTTGTCAAGAAACAAGCGCTGTAACAGCATTTATTTCACTCAATCGTACTACGATGTGCCTAAATACATCCTACGTGACACGCGATCCTTTGTACTCTTTTCAGGACTCAAAAACAGAGACATTGATGCGATTACGAGAGACAGTTGCAGTAGTATCACCGCGAAAGAATTCAAAGACTGCTACTTCGCGGAGAAGTCAAGTTCTAAACAGGACTTTATGACGTTCCATCGCGATGCGGAAACTGTACCTGAATTATATCGAAAAGGCTCTGATGAATCTTACATACCTGGTTAGCATGTCTTCATCGCAAAACAGCGTTTTCTTTGGACAACAAAGTAGTCAGCATCATGTCGCTTGAAAAGATCACCAATCATAAATGGATTGGTTAGTTGCATATTATGATAAACATGAAGATATTTTAAGACACTTAGGAGAGGAGTGAACCTTAATGAAGCTTATTTCGATGTTTTAGCAGTGCGAAACATATTAAGTAAAGTAAACAATACTTATGGCAGAGTCTCTAGCAATCTCAATAATAAAGATAATGAGAAATCACTTAAAATGGAAGAAATAGTTAATGATTTAAAAGATATCAAGAGGCTTATGAAACCTGTTGAGAAAAGGAAAAATATATTATCTTGAGCAGCAGGAGCAGCGGAAACATCAACAGGCTGTACAAAAACCGCAACAACAACAATAAGCAGGTACAACTGGTAGAATCAAATTATGGCTTTCAGGACCAAAGGGAGGTGATAAATCTGTATAGAAGGGCAAGGCATCCGCGGCGGAAGTATCCGCAACTACTAAACTGCAGCCGATATCGTCTCGCGATTGAAATTGCTGATAGCTTCGAAACAAGCGGAGAATTTCATTGTGGAGATCGATAACGAGATGACGGATATCTTCAGTCATCTTCTGTATAGAAAGCTTGTCACGGCAAAATATGGAACAAGCTTATTTAACGTCACCGCGAACAAGAATCAGTTTTCGTACATTGCACAAGCAGGACCGTTAAAAAAGATCACGATCTCGAAAGGCAGATACAACATCGTCGACATCTCCATGGAAATCTCCAGACTGATCACCACCAACGGAGATACAGCAGTGAACATCAAACTCTAACCCAATTATTTCACGCTGCGAACTAGAATAATCATCTGGGGGGGGTACATAGTACGATTTGACATCGATAAGTCGATCTGATCCATTCTCGGTTTGAGCGCAGGTGCTATTTTAAACATCAATGGAGTACATGAAGGAGATCTTCCCATCAACATCACCGACGTGAACAGCCTCCTAATCAACTGCTTGATCGCTCAGGGATAGCTCTCTTCCGTCGGTTCGGCCACCGACATGATTTATTCCACGGCGATTAAAGTGCCTCCGGGATCGCTCATGCAAATTCGTCCTTATCCCTTCATTTATGACCCTATCTTGAACACGTACGCGATCTCGGAAATCACCATGAAGCTCACCGATCAGTCCGGAAACGCCGTCGATAATAACAAAGAAAGAATCACCTAGTATCTACACGTGCGGAGAAAATCCTCATAATCGACTGCAAAAAATATGTTCACAGATAAAATAGAAGAAATGAGACGATCACGCGTACAACGACGTAAAAGCCTGGGTGGGTTTTATTCACGCTGTTTTCCTCGATGCGAGCAGCTCTTCCAGGTATCGCAGCAAAACAGCTCCGATATCCCTCAAAGCAGCTGAAACTAGAGCCACTGGAGCGGTCTTTGCAGTTGGAACGGCAGTGGGACACAAAATAGCTAGCAAAATCATTCCACAGTTTATCACAACTCAATTGTCGATGACACCAGCATCAGCAACTCAGCTACAATCATCGTTGTCGACAGCAGCGCAAGAATCTCAGCTGTCCGATCTTTTCAAGCAGGCAAAACATGCTCATAAGAAATATGAGGCGTTACTCAGCGCAAGATCAGAATTTTTTTTACAAGATCTTGAGATAAAGGTGAGTAGACCCATGCCATCTCTTGTTGCCAACATGTACGGTTATGGATTAAAAGGATCGTGGTGAGAATGCAAAATATGTTGAAAAAAATAGAATGTATCTTAATAACAGTGCACTTTTTTGTAACACTATTTTAACATAGCGACGTCATGGATTCGAGATTTATTCCCGAATACCTTAGGTTGAACGATGACACTCCCATCGGCGACTCGACGGCCGAGTACGAGTACGTCGAATACCAGGACACGAACATCACGAATCTCAAAGCGAACTCGCACCAAAAAATAGAAACACGTGACAAAGATGTGTACCTGCTTCCCCATAAGGCCATTCTGGAAATCCGCGGAATACAAATTACGGCGGGCGGAAACTACTTGGCGGCTGCACAAGTCACGCTGCAGAACAACAGGTGGTTGATATTCAAGTCTGCAAAACACCAGCTGAACAATCAGACCGTGGAAAAATTAAATGGGTATTTACCCCAAGCCATCACGATCGTGAATCTGATCATGTTCAGCGATAAATGCATGCGAACGTGTACTATCAACATATAGTGGTTCAGGTATACAGCTACTGGAGCTGCTGACAGTGCCGCATTCGCCATCAACGCTCAGATGCTTTCGGCGGCTGCTATGGCTAATGATGCAAATGTGACAGGAT
Source organism: Megalonaias nervosa (assembly GCA_016617855.1). Classification (NCBI taxonomy): domain Eukaryota; kingdom Metazoa; phylum Mollusca; class Bivalvia; order Unionida; family Unionidae; genus Megalonaias; species Megalonaias nervosa. The sequence continues at coordinate 89,191 of JAECUM010001493.1, forward strand.
ATATTTTCAGAACCAATTTTAGACTTGCACGTAACGCTGCTTACAACGTAGGATTCACAGTTCGACGCGCTCTTACCGATACCAGCCACGAGATCTACATGTTGCTTCCTCTCAGCAGCATCTTTGGAGTGTGCATGGATATCTGAACGGTGTTCAGAGGCGTCAAGCATACACTGGTGCTGGAAAGAGATTCTCCAGCGCAGTACATGCGCGAAGAAGCAGCTGAAGATGACGGACAATTCAACATGTGGTGGTTGTCACTGTGGATGCCTAAAATCACTCCATCGACGGCTCACATGCTCGAACTGGAATCCACTTTGGCCACATTCACCAAGAAACTTTACTTTGAACAAAACCGAATTTACATGTAGCAGTTTTCTCAGAGGCAGCAGATAACGTCGTGGGGAGTCGCCACCAATCGAAACAGCGAGCTTCCCAGACACGTGTTCGTGGTGTTCTAGCAGGCAGCACGTCTCGCAAACCAAACTGAAAACGAGCACGTGTTTGAGAATCTAGGGTTGTCTCGCGTTCATGTTCGCATCAACTCGAGACAATATCCAGAGCGATAAATCCAGTGCAATTTTGCTGTCGAAACTCGAAATTATTCTCGCACGTACATGATGTTGATGGAAACCATGCAAAAGTACCATGACATGTAAACGGGCATGCAGATATCGATGGAAGATTTCGCCAACTTGTATCCCATTTTTCATTTCGATGTCTCCAAAAATTCCGAGCGTCTGAAAGATTCTACAGCCGACATGTTACGGGTTGGTGACATGGTACCAATTCATGACGCTGGACGTGATCCATGGAAAAATGAATGTAATTGTCTGACAGACAATCGGTCGTGTAACCACCACCTGAACAATAAATATCCTAATATAGAGAATGCAGAGGAAAAGGTGGTCTCATCAGAAACGCCAGGGCGACTCCATCGCCAGCGCCATAATTTAATTCGTGAAGACTATGGCACCAAAATAGTTTGTATCTGTTCTTGCTCGGTTTGGGATTGCCGCAGCGACAGCAGCCATAACCGGAGCTACACAAAAGCGGTATTGGGAAACTGAGTTTATCGTAGCAGAAACATTCTCGGCGGAAATCTCAGACAAAAACGTGCCATTGGCTATCAAAATAAATCACTCAAAAGAAAACCAAAATAATAATACCATCTGTTTTAATATAACAATGTCGTACGTGCCAGTAGATTTAACGCTGTCACCGCAGCAAAAGAAAAGTATCACTGCGACGGCCACGCACAAAAGACCAATATCGATCAGGCATAAAACGTCAGCGCTCACAGGACCGGATAGAGTCATGCTGACCGATCGCCAGGCCGCCTCAGTAGCCAAGAATGCTGCAGCGCGAAACTTGTCCGCGTCTTAGTATCCAAACAAGGAGCATTCCATTCACCTCTGTTAGCAACAATAAACGTGGTCCGGAAACACCATCACTCAAGCACAGTTCTAGACCACCTGACATAAAAAAAACATCACCACCATCAAAAATGGTCCAGAACCCCCATCTTCACATACAGATAACTGCACAAAAAGCACACACACACACACACACACACACACACACACAATATATATATATATATATATATATATATATATATATATATATATATAGAGAGAGAGAGAGAGAGAGAGAGAGAGAGAGAGAGAGAGAGAGAGAGAGAGAGAGGTGCAAGAGTTGAGAACGTAAACAAATCTTTACAACTTTTGTAGCGGCGCCTGATAAATCTTCTCGAGCTCTGTCATTTTTCTGTGCGATGAAGGTAAATACAATTATTATATCTTTATCATCTTTAAGAAAGCCTTCTTCGGACACTTCACCTCTAGAATTTGGATAATTACCTCAGGATTATCTTTTTAATTTACCGCTTCTTTAGTCTTCTTTCTCTGAGAACGATACACAACAGATCATTCTAGAAGGATATTTTCCATTTATTTATAGAAAATACTTATTGTGACCTGAGGTCAAGTAGAGAACTATATACTCTTGTAATTGTGAGGACTTGGTCATTCGTGCTTTAACATCTAGCACTTTCAAGTTGTATTATGTTGTGACTAGTTGGGCTAAATTTTATTTCTTCAAATTATTGAATTCAAGTGATTATTTTATCTGGAAATACAAAAGTGCTCTGATAAAATTCTTGGATAGAGACATTCACTAGAATCTATAGTATATTCAAACCTGGAATTATATGTCTGTGATTTAACAAAAGACTGTTCGCACATCAACACTTTAATAGCTACTACAGACACGTCATCGACTTCAGTTTGTAAATTTTTTCTAGACTTTACTGAATTTTATTCAGGACTTTATATTACTAGGACTTGTGTCTGTAATTCTTGGATTTTTTTTGGGGGGGGGGGATTTAATACGCAATACCATAAGTTCTTTTTTCTCATTTTCACTTTGTATTCTAGGGAAATAAATTATTTGTTAACTTTTACAAAGCTTGTTGTCTTTCACTCTTTTTTGTTACTTATTTTAAGAGAATAGACTCGCAACAATGTAACTGATAGTATAATTATGTCGTAGTTTCCAAATAAATTCCGGTATAACCAAGGCATGCCTTTTCACGCCACACGTTTTTCTTAGAGAAGCCCTCCACCCACACCCACACCCTAAAACCCACCGCTGTATTGTTGAGAGTATGTTCACAATTACATACTTTTGGAATTAGAACAAGGTGGAACATATTTTTGTATTGCCTTCGTTGAAAACAATAACCAGAAGTGGGCGAGTTATTCGTTGAGAATTAAAAATTAAACGCTTGGCTATACTCTATATAGAAAATTATATAATATATCTTATCCGTTCTCCATGAACGTTGCTGGAAGGTTTTTCACAATCCTAGCATTCTTTACTAGCTACTAGGTGCTTAATATCAGACTACGTTCATACCATTGAATTTCGAATACACAGAGGTTAAAATGCTTTCTGTCGCCATCATGGTGAACATAGTATGAGAGCAGATGAAAATCATCTTTCTTTTAAAATAAGCTAATTATATCAGTCTCTGCTATCGCAGAAGCAGTCGATTATTTAATATATAGTACTGCAAATATTAAAGGTTCTTGTGTTGCTCTGCCAATACATCCATTACTCGTTAGAATGGAGAAACATATTAAGCAATTATAGCAAGTAAAAAGATATTTTTTTATTTGACTTTATGAACCAAGCTACACTATTAACTTATTATTGACTATATCATGCTGAGAAAATGGAATCTAAAGTATCTTCCTCAAGGGCACACTGAGGCAGTTGACCTGAACTAGAAAACACGACCCTTGAATTACGATTATGACGCTCTATCAACTGAGCTACCGCAAATCCATAAAAAGAGAGAGAGAGACAGACAGGCTGACATATATTTGTGGCAGTTAGTTAAATGTGCCCACGCTTCAAAACGGTCAATCCATTCGTAATACCTAGCAAAATCCACTTCGCAAATGCATACTCCTCACAAAGGGTTATGATAGATAATATTTTGTGGTAAAGTGCAACCGGGAGAAGACCCACCCCCTAAAGATACGCTTAAATAACTGCTTTTTACATAATTTAGACTTCAGTTGCTGCTGTGTTTGATATGTGTCTGAAAAGGAAAGGTCAGGAAGATTTTACTGAGAGTGATGGAGAACATGTCCGACGATGTATTGGTGAACTAATACGCCGAGTATATAAACTAAGGCTGAAATGTCGCATTGGCCTAAAGAAGCTTACGACATCGAACTATTCTGAAGGAGTTTGAGCCGTGAGAATCATACAAGGAAATACTTCGATAGAGTGATACAGCGTGAAAAGGATAAAATCGCCCAGAAATGGCCCAGAACTCAGTCACGAACTTAAGTACACTAGTCGAAACAGAACCATGTCATAAACATTAGACTAGTTCTGACAAAAAAAAAAAAAAAGAGAAAGAAAGAAAGAAACTTGGGAATGTTACAGCCAAGAAAAATTATTATTACCTCAAAACAAAATTACACGAATATGATTCGCCGGCTGCTCAGGGTGTATGGCGTTCAAGATGGATAGAACGTTCCTTGCACCCCGGTAAAAAAAAAAACAAAAGAAAAAACAAAAAACATGTGCATATTAATATAATTGGACAAGTCGCAGTAATCGGTATTAGGCACAATGGTGGTTTGTGACGTATAAATGGTGTCATTTGGTAAACAAGTACATGTACATGGCGGCTTCTGCAGTAGTTCAGAGAAAGATTCCTCAAATGTAATTCGCCGTCACTGAGAACTATATTCAGCGGTAGAAGAAAACAAATATTATTAGTCTCTTCTGTCGCAGTATATATGCACTCCGACAAAGGCGAGGATTCAAAGGCAGCAAATTTATGTGTATTCCTACCATTACATCAGAGGTATTTGCCGACAAGACGGAATTATTTGATTATATCTCTTTAATGCGTTTCAGATCATTTACAGAAGAAACCTGGATTAGAGCTCCCCTATGGCCAGGGTCAACTGAATTATACTTTGAAGGGACAGACAATCGAAGTCCAGCTCTTACAATTTACAGTTTTGGTATGGAAATTGTTAGGAATAAATTATAGCAAATCTGAGCTTATGCAAACATGGTTTTGAAGTTCATCCTTTAATTTAGAAACAGTAACGAGTAGCTGAAATACATAATTATTTTAAGGTATATTCAGTTATATGTAATAAAACAATGAACGACAAATACAGCACACGTCATTGTTAAAATTAACCGATGGGGTGTTTGTTGCAGTTATTGTGGATGCTTTACATAACATCATATATATATATATATATATATATATATATATATGAGTATATATATATAAGTATATATATATATATATATATATATATTGTTACGTATCGGCTCGTTTAAAGTAACATAAAAAAGTGACTACAACAAGCGTTGTAAGTTTTAACAAAAATAATTTATTTCCCTAGAAAACATGGTGAAAATGTAAAAATATGAGACAAGACTTACGATTTACGAAGAAGATCCAAAAATTTGTCCTAAAATAAGTGAAAACACATAAGTCCTGTGAATAAACAGTTCTAAATTGAAGTAGTCTGAATCTCAATTCCGTTCCAAGATGGCGGATGATGACGTCAGACGAATGTTAAACACAAATGTCCAGAATTTTCACTGTGAATCACAATTTGTATTGTTCTGTTCCAATTTAGAATTAATTTCACCAAATATTTTTGTCCAAAGCCAGTTGTGTAGTTCTCCAGGGAAAATAATTATTATTTAAAACGTAGACGAAGTACAGCTATCATCAATAACAAAACACATGTTGTTCTACAGATGTGCGAACGAACAACTCCTTCCAGCACAAAAGAATATCTTCTTCTTAAGGTATTAGAAACTCTATAAGATATTACAATGTGACTCTCTAAGATGTAAAAATATGACTCTAGACAAGTTCGCAGGTACCTGAGTATTTAAAGCAAACTAAAACGTCGTTTCATGTACACGCACGAAGAAATCATGGCGATTTCGAAATATCGCCAACGTAGTATAGAAAGTCAACAAGTATTATTAGAAATGACCGTGGTCACAACCAATCATTTACATAGCTATTTCCGACTGTTTACTTAATACGACAAAACCGTCATGCGAAAATCGTGCTTACGCGAGTCACATTTACGTTCTAAATAAATACGATGTTTCTAACAAAATATCAGACTCTGCGAACATAATCATCATCATAATAATAATTATATTTAATGATATAAAAAGGAAATAAAAATGAAATAGAAAGAATTAGAAAGAATTCAAATTTTAACACACATGTAATTTAACTACAGGGTCGAAACACTTTCCCCCATAAAGAAAAAAAGAAAGATTTATGTAATAAAGCTTTCTTTTTCACCAGATGTAAACTATACATGAGGTAAAAAAATTACATAAGAAGAACTCTTATGAATTATACAAAGGTGTATATGAAAATGATATTTCTATACAAAGGAAAGTGCATCTGCAATTAAATTGTCTTTTCCTTTGATGTGCCTGATGTCAGGATTGTACTCTTACAAAAATAAACTCCATCTCAATAGCCTTTGATTTTTATTTTCATCCTGTCGATGAAAGTAAGGGGGTTGTGATCACTAAACACAACAACCGGAGAAGGAGCTGAGCTAATATAAATTTCAAAATGCTGTAATGCTAGTATTAAAGCTAAGCATTCTTTCTCGATTGTTGAGTAGTTTCTTTGGTGTTTATTTAATTTCTTAGAGAAATAACACACTGGGTGTTCTACACCATTTTTGTCATTTTGAATCAAAACTGCCCCAACCCTAACATCACTTGCATCCACAGATAGTTTGAATGGTTGACTGAAATCTGGAGCTGTTAAAACTGGTGCACTCTTAAGTATGGCCTTTCATCTATCGAAAGCCTCTTGACATTTTTCAGTCCAAAGAAACTTGTTTTTCTTTCTCAACAAGTTTGTCAGAGGTTCAACAATATCAGAAAAATTAGAACAAAATTTGCGATACTACCCAGCCATACCCAAAAATCGCATCAGCTGTTTTTTACTGACAGGCACAGGAAATTCAGAAATAACCTTGACCTTAGCATCTATAGGTTTAATTTGACCATGTCCCACAATATGTCCTAGAAAAGTAACACAAGCACGGCAGAACTCACTTTTAGATAAATTAATAGTCAAATTTGCTTCAGTGAGTCTGTCGAAGAACTTCCGAATCGTGGCTAAATGTTCTTTCCAGGTGTTGTTGTAAATGATGACATCATCAATATAAGCATCACAATTGTCTAGACCAGAAGTAATCATATTCATAAGGCGTTGAAAAGTACTTGGAGAACCCTTCATCCCAAATGGCATTACTTTATACTGGTAGAGTCCATCTGGAGTCACAAATGCTGAAATTTCTTTTGCTCTTTCCGTTAGTGGAATTTGCTAAAATCCTTTCAGAAGGTCGAATTTGATAACGTATTTGACATTTCCAATTTTGTCGATACAGTCATCAATTCTTAGCAATGGAAATGAGTCGGATTTTGTCACACTGTTCACCTTCCTATAATCCGTACACATTCGGAAAGTTTTATCCGGTTTCGGAACAAGAATGCACGGTAAACTCCAATCACTTTTACTGGGCTCTATAAAATCATTTTCTAGTAAATACTGAATCTCTTTTTTCATGTGTTCCTGTTTAAAAGGATTTATCCTGTATGGGTGTTGTTTCATGGGTTTTGAATCTACTATTTCAACGTCGTGAAAAATTTTGTTTGTCCTTGTAGGTACGTCTGGAAACAAGTGTTCATATTCAGACAATAATTGTTTAAGTTCACTTTTTTCTTGTTTTTGTAAATGAGAAAGTTTCTGGTCTAGATTTTCCATAACTTCCGAATTCCGAAGATTTGTTGTTCCAAGATCAGTAGAATCCGACTGAATTCCTTCATTCAAATCCTCAGTTGGTGGGACAGGTACAACTAAATTAATTGCATGATTTACCTGGCTATTTCTTTCAATATAGTAGTACTCCATTAATTTACTTTGACCAGAGTACTAATATTATAATATAACTCATTCATTTTCTTCTTTACTTTGTAAGGGCCATAAAATCTTACTTGAAGAAAATTCTGCAGAATGAGCAAGAGAGAATGGACTTTATTACAGGACTCAAAAATTCTCTCTAGTAAAATTTGGTGAAACCATAGTTTCACTTTTGACTTGAACTGCTGAATGCCAAATTCAAGTATAACAAGCTGGAACATTCCAGACTTGAAATTTGACCTTTGACCCGATTGAACAAATGTGAGAAGGCCAAATTGAGCAAAATTCCTCAAAGGAATTACCTCTGGAAAACTTGTTGACGCACACTTGATGGTCAACGAATTTTGGTTACCTGACTTGGTCTTTGGTAAGGGACCAACACAATCTACCATAATTCTACTGAATGGTTCGTCAAATGCAGGAATTGGTTGCAGATGAGCTTTAGGTATCTTTTGATTTGGTTTTCCTACCATTTGACAAGTATGACAAGATCTATAAAACTTGCACACATCACTTTTGATTTTTGGCCAATAGAAGTGAGTCAAGATCTTGTGATACGTTTTATTTATCCCTAAATGACCAGCCATAGGAGTTTCATGGGCCAAACTAAGTATTTCCTGTCTGTAAGGTTTCGGAACCACAATCTGATATTTTACTGACCATTCGTCACTAGCAGGTACCTCGGGAGGTCTCCATTTTCTCAAAAGAACTCCATTTTTAATGAAGTAACAGACAGGTACTTCAGTGGCTTCAGTTTCACTAATGGCCCTCTGAAACAAACAGAAGATCTCAGGATCTTTCTCCTGTTCGACGACAAGTGATTGTCGTTTATCACCCTGATCTGATAAAAGAGAATGAGTATTCAAAAGAAGATCACTATGATCAATACCTTTTGACTGATCCAAATTAGAAGTGAAAGTGACCTCATGAAAAGCCTGACCAATACATGTGTCAGCTAAAGGAATACTTTCCTTATCAAAATCATTTTCAAGAGCTTTCTTTGCCATAGCTCTGGTAACTGCACAAGCTGAGTATAAATCAGGGTATTCTTTTTCAATAGGATCAACTTTCTGATCCAAAGAAGGCTTGTCAGTTACAAGTAGATTAACCACAACCTTGTCTCCAGCTAAGTCATTGCCTAGCAACAAATGAATGCCCTCAATGGGTAAAGTAGACACTACACCGACTGTCACAAGTCCTAAAACTAAGTCTGATGACAACTTAACAGAATGGAGAGGAACATTACGAAAGCCGCACTCTACTCCCTGAATGAGAACACTCTCATTAGAACAGGACTTCTCAGAAGAATTATAATAAATCTGAGCTTATGCAAACATGGTTTTGAAGTTCATCCTTTAATTTAGAAACAGTAATGAGTAGCTGAAATACATAATTATTTTAAGGTATATTCAGTTATATGTAATAAAACAATGAACGACAAATACAGCACACGTCATTGTTAAAAATTAACATATGGGGTGTTTGTTGCAGAGTTACTGTGGATGCTTTACATGACATTATATATATATATATATATATATATATATATATAGTATATATAGTGTGCAGGTGAGTATATATGAGCAGTAAGTATATATATAGGTATATATAGTATATATATATATATATATATATATATATATATATATATATGTATGTATGTATGTATGTATGTATGTATGTAAGCTGTATCAATGATATACCAGGAGATGTATACATATTTCATTTAAAGGAAACGAGACTTGACGAGTTTCCTTTTTTATAAAAATTTGTACAACGAGTATAACTCTCTCTCTCTCTCTCTCTCTCTCTCTCCAATCGTTTTTCATTATTTTACATTATTAGTCACTATGGTCGTGTTGAATATGTTGCAATAATTGTATTATGTAGGGAGAGGGCTAGTTTAAGCTGTTCAAACGTGCGCCCAATCCCACTGCATCATACTGTGACAATTAAACATGTTTAAACCAATCTTTACGTAAAATTATTTTTCACTGCCATTCAAAACACAACAACAAATCGAATAGCTGTCATGGTCCTACTTTTTCTTTGCCAGCTGGAAATGAAGAACGTGTTTTTATTCTGATAACAAGTTTAAACAGAAATAACAAAATTACTCATAACACAAAAAGTGATTTATGAGCCTGTATTTTTAAAAATATATTTCTTCGTTATAATTTAAATAAGAATCATTTTATTTTTTATTCCAAACTGTTTTACCGTTTTTATTTTAATCCCAAAAGTCAATGCAGAATGGTATTTGCAATATTCTGGTTATCTTCAATTGCGTTTAATTTTTTGGAACAAATTTAAATTTTATTTAAATTTAATTCTATTTTTCATTTCCAGAGCTTATCTTAGCCATACAAATTGTTTCTGCTGTTTAAACTAATTAATTACCAGTACAAAAAAATTCCTCAACAAAATGATGACCGAAGAAATAAAAATTGTGCACGACCTCAAACCTTTTCTACTTTATGAAAGATTAAAAAAAAATCAACAGATGAAGTTTTATTAGGTCCCAAAAATCCATGATATAGATACGAAACATATTTTGCCTGAATTTCTTAAATGAGAAACATTTTGTGTCACTGTTTCAAAATTGTACGAATTGCTGTCATCCTCCACTTACAGTTCTCGCAAAAATTGGGCTGTGTTCGGTGTTTGCAAAAAAGGAAACAGTTTTGAAGAAGAGGGCCAAACTAATGAACTAATTCTATTATTTTTATTGCATTAATGTTTTTGCGTTCTGTCGATGAAGTGTTTCAAACCTCCAAACTCGGTTGTTTTGTTAATAAAAAATGTAAAACTTGGGTTGAGTATTGCAAGTAATTGTTCTTCTGGCATACACGGCATTTGATTTCATCCTGGCGAAAGAAACAACAATTCACAAAGTCATGACCCAATTATGAATCATGGTGTAGAAAATAATTCCTGCCCTGATCCAGTTTTTTTTTATAAATCTGATGCAATGAAAATTATCACGGCTTAATGCTTTGCTCCAGATCTCGGACAGTATGAATGTCCATTTGTGGATTAAGAGAAAGTTTCATCGCTTAATATATTGCACTCAATCTATCTACGGTACAAATGACTATTTAAGTATGAATGAAGAGCCTCAAAGGTCAGAGGTCATCCGGAGCAAACCAGTTTACGTATAAGAAGCGCATTAGGCAATAACACGCTGAAATAAATGTTACTTTATAGATATTATGTAGAAAGTGCATGTTTGCTATGAAATAAGACAGGAAATCCTTGCAAAGCTTGTTCAGCATAATTATCCAGCATAACCTCTGATCTATTGCGAAGGGAGGTAAATCATATATCCCTTCTTAGAATGTGTATACTGATTTATAGCTGTAGTAATTTTTTAAAAATATAGCCAGTTTAAGCATGCATGTATCCAGAAGTTTTGGACCAGGATATACTTCATGGTCATGTTCATAGTGATAGAAACAGATAAATAAATATTTTTTTTAAACATAAATAAATCAAGTTTTTAAAAGAACTCTATGCGTACAAGGAAAGCAATAACGGAGCTAGCAGACATTACACAAATATAAATTCGTTAATAATCACTGTTAGGTATTTTAAATGTGGAAAGAGTCCAACTTGTGCAATATTAATTAAAATGTCAGAAACTGGCTGTATGATTACCAAAGCGGCGAATGCAAGCTATAAAAAAATGTAAATATATTTTAAAACAAACTATACATTCGAAAATAATTAATGCCACAAGCATTCTGTAACCTTGCAATGCAAAAAACAAATTTAATTGATCAGAAAACTCCTACCATGTGAAAAAAATTCCTTTACAGTGGTACTGTTTTGCACACCACACTCACTGTATAAATTCATACCCACACAAATGTTTCCATAGATGTCCTAATATACCTGCTTTACCATTTGTTGCATATGAAAATATGAATGAATCACATGATTATAAGCAACAATATTTTGGTAAGGGTTGGCATTGTTGTTTATCGCACTTTATTATTTTAAACAAACTAGATTTATTCAACTCTGAGAATTTATACAAATTCTGTTTTATCTGAGATTTAGATTAAATAATTCCACTTAAGTCGCTCAACTCGAAGGTATTCCTCTGCTTCAAAATGAGCTACTCTGGCAAAATCATATTTCACCATGTGGAGTCTTCATTATACCCATTTAAAGGTATAACAAAATCATATTTCCCCATGTGGAGTCTTCATTATACCCATTTAATGGTATACTAAAATCATATTTCACCATGTGGAGTCTTCATTATACCCATTTAAAGATATAACTTTATTTGTCGTTGATAAAGAAAATAAATCCAAAATGAAAACTTCGCTTGTAAGGCCATTTCATGCATTATTGACGTAAATGACATTGCATTGCGTGTAAAAGATTTTTAGCCAACAGAATAAAGAAGATGGAACACACGTATGCACACTTTTCTAATATCCTTCATTTTATCTAGAAAGTAACTATTGAAGAAATCTGATAATGTTAAGCTGTGACTACAATATAGGCATCAAACAAAATAAAAAAACATAAGGCATGCTGAATTAACAACATTACAGTAAAGGAAAGCAAAAATCAGATATTTGTTGAAATTATCACTTGTTTGCGACATGTTGTAAATAGGCTACATCATGTAATTTAGATTATATATTCATTACATAAATGAAATAGCGTAAAACAGTTTATACAGGAATAGACACATGGATTGATTTATGATTCTCAACGGAATATCTAAACTTCAATCGACGAAAGTTATGTGAATTTCTAAGTACTAGTTGTTAAATTTATTTAAAGGACACCGGACGGCTGGACATACCTGACATAATGTCTAGCACATTTCTGTGTAATTTCTTTACAATAGGGCATACTTTATTTTATCATGCCGACTCCCCCCCTCTCTCTCTCTCTCTCTCTCTCTCTCTCTCTCTCTCATTATTTATACTAATTAGGGCTCAAAATTAAGATTTGTTTCACGAACCTGCAGGAATACCATAATGAACTGTTTACCGATCCAGCCTAAATTTCAGTGATCCTGCTAAAATCACGTAGAGGCTAGTTCAGTTTCTAATTCAACATGTATTATTTATTACCACCTACAAGGCTCACGATAAGCTGAAGTTCAAGTTCGGGCTTCTTCAAGACACTCTTGTTCAAAGATGCCACACTTTCCTCTGCTTATGAGGAACTAATTTTCTGTTTTGATTTCAAATATCCCTTTGCCATTATGTGTAGGAAGCTTGCATGACGATTGATGAAATTGTTTACGTCCATAAATGAATGAAGTACCCGACGAATTTTGGTATTTCTCCGTATACTTAGTGCGGAAAGTGAAAAGCATCACATGATTTTCTGGGTTGTACATAAACAATTTGTATTCATTTGCCCAGCATTTATGTTTCTTTTTCAGTCTCTTCTCTAGACAACATGTGCGACTGCGCTCTCTATCAAAGTTTAAAATGTTCGCCATCTGACCATATAGCAAAGTGTAAAAAGACCCAAAAATGAGTATTTCTGAAAAGGATCCTTTCTTCGAGGAAGAAATTAAAATCCTGTAGCTCACAAACACGGTGTTAATTGTTTGTGATTTAATATGTGTCAAAAACCACTCCGAGAGTTTCTTGCTCCATGTAAGAGATATCGCTTCCATTCTTTAATGCATTAATATGAAATTGTATTTCCTAAATTCAGTGCCTTCCGCTTACGATACAGTAAATAAAGTCGTTACAAGTTTGATTGCAAATAAATCCAATTGGAAATATGATACGTATGGGTTTGAGATGAATGCAATACAAAGTTTCATTCAAAATGGTTGACGACACCTGCCCATTGCTGTGAAAAGCAAGTTGTACTCTCACTATTGCTTATATATTGGCTGTAAACATTGGACTCAAAGGACTCCCTATGGTTTTTATATAAAACTCTGGAGTTTATATCAGTTCCTTAAGAAGGTACACCTAGTTTTCATCGAAATATTCTCCCCGTATTTTACTAATATATTATTTCAATAAACGGAAGACCGTAAATAACATCACGAACTCTGCCGTTCAAAGGCATGATCATTGATTATTCAGGTGAAAGATGATAAATGAACTTTGTGCCATGATTCTTCTTATATATCCTATATTTAACTTAGCGTGTTCCTGTCTGCGACATGTTAAAACCGTTCTCCATACCGTTACTTTGGAACTTAATTACGAATAAATTTGAAGAATTTAAATTTGCGTCGACAACTTGATATTAATATTTGAGGCGTTAGACAAGATAGCATTAGAAAAGAAAGAGTGGCAAAAGACAAACTCTTTATATTTTTGTCACAATTTTCTACGATGTTAAAATCATTCATCACTTTGACAAAGTCAATCTGTTTTTCCAAGCTTAACCTGTTGGTTTCTTATGTCTAAAACCATTCATCCATGTAACAAACAAGCCTGTTTTTTTCCGACTTTAACATGCTGGTACTTTCTGCAGTTATTTGCAGATGGGTCGATATTTGACTTAAATACATTCTTAAAATAAATTGCAAACTAATTACAGCCTTACAAACCAACTTTGTCACCAGATAGATATCCAGGTTGTGTATGTTCCATTTGACTTCAACGTCTAGATTTCAGATGTTTTTTATTCAGCTAACACAGGTCATCGTCAGAATCATATAATGAAAGTGAGTTCGAATCCTTAAGATGAAATTTAAATTCTTGATTACATATAGTAATAAAATTGTTTAAGTAGCGATTTTAAATTGCACCGCAATCATATTTATGTCTGAAAACGATGGAGAAATCAGGCATTGATGAGTGCTGTCGGAAGTCGAAATTAAGTGGCAATCGAAATTTGGGTCTAGATGGGTTACAGAAATAGTCAGCAAGCTTGACAACACACAGATTCAGGTTTTGAATGCAGAAATAAACAAAAAGAGAAACATAAATCCTTACAAATAAACCCATAGTCATTAAAATCTCCTGTTTAATAATGCAACACTCTAGGTCTGTTGGACACTTCAGTTATGTTTCTAGAGTATTCCACCTCTAACCCAGTAATATTTAGTATATCAATCCGCGCAAGAAATGTGTTAACGAAAATTGAAGTCTCTTCATTTCGATACGAAAACAGTAATTAATTTGACAAAATACATAAATTGGAAGCAATATATGTAAAATTTAAATTTGTCGAAAGTCCCTGTCTTAGAATTGTTATAAAATTGCAGAACTTTTTTAATCAATGTAGTAATGCAACCGTTAATGGCATGGACACGAATGAATAAGTAAATATTTGCAGATTGAATATTTTTACTTAAAAGCAGACAATGCAAAGAAAATATACATTTTTGAGTAGACAAAAGGAAATATTTCACCCATGGTGTGGAGACAGTTTTTTTTGTCACCAGTGGAGTTTACTAGTGAAATATTTCCTTATCTCCACTCAGAAAGCTTAGCTACCTCTATAAATCCAGATAATATAGCGCTAGGAACTATATGAGAGGTTTTTAGTACTTATAATTTAATTAAGATACAGTTATCCTTCTAAATAATGAAATAAGATATCTTCATTCAAACACTCTAGACCAATAACATTATTATAAACAGAAGCAAATAATGTGACTAAAACTATACGAAGCTTGTTGAAATTATCAAATGCTAACAAACTGTTGTAATTCGGCTCAGTCAGATTAGATTTTACGGACTAAATAAAAGTGATATAGGAATAAAATCGCTCAGCAATTACCTTAGTTTTGATGTATAAAGTAATAGAATTATGTCACCGTCAACCGACACAGATTTCTACATAAACGCGTTCGGCATACATTTGAATGAAATACGACCAGGGGGCTTGATTTACTCTACCATTATAGATATTTTTCTTATTTAAGAGCATAATTTTTACTTATTGATTTCTTTACGATTAAAGATTATTTTAGCTCTGAAGAGTGACTAAGGTATCGATTTTACAAAATAGAGTTAAATACTCTGCAGTTTCAACAGCAGTCATCCTTACTCTTTTGTCCTAAAATGTAGTGTTTATATGTTAACTTTTTAAGAAAATTAACGTCATAATAAAATTTAATGGTAATTTATGCGTATGTCTAAAACCATTTTTCATCGTTTAGATAATTTAACGATGATTCAATAGCCTGTAATATGTAAAAAAAAAGAAAAGAATAACAGTAAGTCCTGCTCGGAATGCTGTCCATGGTACTGCCGTTTTTTCTGCATCGACGCAAGCCACGGGAGACAATCCGCTTTTATGGAGATTTTCTCGCTTCTCATGAATATGCATAAATCTCCTTAATCAATCACCGAAAGTATGAATAACTTTTTCTCGCCATTGTGACACACAATATGATCGTTCAAGTAGTTTGAATGAACCAGTCAAAGTTTCTCTTCCAAGCATGTCACATATCGATTGATGTGTAAACGAATGTTACAGTGCATGACTGTTTATTTGTAGACGTGAACAACGAAGAAATCGCAGCACAAGCAGCCACTGGCGACCAAGGAGCATAGCGGAATATCACTAGTGGTATGCAACCCAATTTTTCTGTTTTAATTACAATTTGTGACCGTATACTGCACAACATCTGATATTTTAACCTGAAATGACCGTGCAGTCAATACACATCTATATTTGTGGCTGGTCTGATTATTCCAGAATCATGTCATACAGAAATGCAAACGGAACCTATTTAAAGGTCGGAGATTTTTGACAATCTATCTTTTCATTAAAGGTAATTTTCGAGAATTCAAGAGAAGTAAATTTTACCAGAGAAATGTTTTTGGTTTCAAACAATATTTATTTATAAACAAATGTCATGATAGGATTTACATCAAATTAAACAAAAGATATGACGGATTGAGCAACAAACATAAGTTTATTTCGAGCTCTCTCATTGACTATATTATAATGTGGCTGATGTGAATAACGAAGGTACACTATTGCAAACACTGAAACATGCTAATGAGGTGCTAAAGTATGTGTGTGTGTGTGTGTGGGGGGGGGATTTTAATGAATTTGTTCCTTACTTGGCTGTACATTGCGTTGGGGTTCGTCCAATAAATGTAGCATAGGAATTTATATACATAAGGAAATTGAAAGCATGTATAATGTACATACATAATAGAACAATTGAGCCATATTATGATACTACTGGCTATTGCCCGTCCTAGGACGGGGATGATAAATGAAGTTTTATGACCAAAATTTAAAAAATAAAAAATAAAAAGATTTTTAAAAAAAGAAAGAAAATTGGGATGTGCGTGTTAAAATCAAAGTTTGAATATAATAATCAGAAAGAAATATAAATGTGGGTGTTTATAGGTAAGACTGCTAATTATTTCCAGGTCAAGTCAGGCGAAGTTTGCAACATAATCACACCACATGACAATATTAAGCGGGGGGGGGGGGCCGAGTGGCCGAGTGGTCTAAAGAGCTCACCGTTACTGATCACTGCCGTCTCACCTCTGTCTGCGTGGGTTCGAGTCTCGGGCTTGGCTAATGTGGGTAAGTGAAAAAGCTTGCAGGTAGCATCTCGTGGGTTGGTGGTTCTTTCCGGGGTTTTCCCGGATTTTTCCTCCCACCATTTATACTGGCCGCCATGTGTAGCCTATCTTGTGCTGAAAAATGGCGTTAAACCCTATAACAACAACAACAACAACGACAACAACAACAACAACAACAATATTAAGCGCAAGCCAGATTGAGTAGTAAACATCCGTGACAGAGGCCGATTCCTGCATTCCCATGCCTCAAGTCCTTATCTAATATGATCGTGATGCTTGTAGATAGATAAAGGAAGCAGAAAATGGAAAAAATAAAATAAACAAGAAAGAAAAAAAAAGTTTTTATTGCTTGGTTCATGTATGTTGTGCATATTATACCTCGTAGTTTTAGTAAAGTGCATATGTGCCCCCGTTTTTGTGTTGTCGCAATGTTCTTTAGATTTTTCTTACCTTTGGGGAGATCCGGTACGATCCGTGCTACCTCGCGTGAGCCACGTAGCTTTGGAATCGTACCATCATTTGCTCCTTAATCAGTAAGGTCAAACCCTGTTCTACCGTGTTTGTACTTTTTGTTCCTATAATTGTTATTATTTATATTAGTTTCTACGAGGTATTCAATGTTTTTATTAGTGTCTTATATTATTAGTAATATTTAAGCCCACCTCTCTTTCACTAATTAAGAGAGGTCGGCATTAAATTTTTTTATTTACAATTACTTTTCTGAGGACCTCTAGGTTTACTAAGTATCATTTCTTAAGGTTTTCATAATTGTATTGATGTATTATATTAGTTCAGAATATATGTTCTTTATCTATAATGTCGTTTGTATATAATAGTTGCTTAGTTTCCACCCTCCCGGAGGCCCCTAGTAGCCGAGTGGTCTAAAGCGCTCACCGTTACGGATCACTGCCATCTCACCTCTGTCTGCATGAGTTCGAGTCTCAGGCTCGGCTAACGTGGGTACGTGAGAAAGCCTGCCAGTAGCTTCTCGTGAGTCGGTGATTTTTCCCGGGGTTTTCCAGGTTTCTTCCTCCACCAATTATACTGGCCGCCATGTATAGCCTATCTTGTGCTGAAAAATGGCGTTAAACCCTACAACAACATCCACTCTCCCGTATTTTTCTCTTATCTTATTTGTGATTTTATATCTTTCTGTTGCAGTATTAGTACATCTTAAAATGAAGTGGTTTTTGAGTCATTATGGTTTCCACAAAATCTACTGGTTGGTAAGGTTCTTATTAAGTGCCTTCTAAAGGCTACATCTCCGGTCTCCCATGTATCATGAAGGTATAAGAACATCCTACTTTGTATGGAAGTTGATCTTATACCTGCCCATTTTTCCATATATTTCCCCAGTTCAAGTTATTTCCCCAGTTCAAGTTTGGATGACGTAGTTCTATATAATGTTTCTCTTAAATAACTTATCATTTAATATATTATATATATTTTTGTCACTATTCCAAATTTCCACACTGTCTCTATATGTGTATATTAGATCTCTTGTTCAACTACAACACCCCGGTGGTTCCAGTAATAAAGTAAGTGTGTTGTTTTTAAAAATAGAATCATTAAAACGACATAAGTACCCATAAAAATCAATATATATTGCCTCCCAGGGATATTTGGGTGAAATATTTATATGTTTTATTTTATTTAAAAATATTCGCTTTTTGTTTGATACTTAGGTTTGGCACACTCAAACCTTCTTTCTCTTTTGATCTATATATAAATTTTTTATTTAGATTCCATATAAAGTGTAGAATTTCTCCTCTATAACATTCATCATCACTTCAGTAAGGTTTACTGTATTCATGATATAATTGAGTTGACTATACATGTAGGTTTTAGCAACCTGAGTAGTTAATCGGGGCACTTTAACGACAATGGGACCTTAACGTTAAAATAGGGGGTTTGCACTTTGGCGACAATGGGAATTTAACATGGGAATGGCACCTGGGGGTCATTGGGAATTGAAGCTGGGTGACGTCATGGGGTTTATAGGGTCAAAACTATTTATAGGGTGAAATGCATTTATAGGGACATAGGATGATTGGGACAAACATAGACATATAGAAACAAACAAATACACATCCAAACAAAAAAGACAGAAACACACAGAAAAGAGGACAGAGATGTTTCAAAGAAAGACTCACAGACAGAATAAAGACTCCAATAAGAAAAGTCTGTTGTATGGGTACAAAACATTTATTCAAGTATATACATGGACTCTCTGGCCTGTGCTTTCTTCAAAAGCACTATCCATTTAATACATAAACATTTGGACATGAAAGAAACCTATTTACAAGTTATTTAGTTCTTGGTTCTAGTAAACTACTTTTTAAAATTAAAGTTCATGCAGTCGAAAAAACGCTTCATATACAACCTATTTACCTTTCATAAAAGAATGTCATTTTCTTTCACGCTACATTAAATGTTCATTTTTAAGAAACAGCTAAAACAAAACAAGTAACAAACAATCAAAATAGGACAACGTTCATGTTTCTCTCTATATCCGTCACACACGTTATTTAAAATCTGGTCAGCTACCACTTGTATCCCAGCGTAGATGTTTCCCGTCACGTACTCCCTTTCATTCGTAAATCTGCTGTATATCCATCGTGCTAGGTAAAACTTATCGGTAACCAGATCAAGTGCAGTCATTGTCTTCTTCCCATGGAGGTACAACGTATGCCATAGGAATGGTCACTTTTCCATCGGTGATGTCAAATTTTTCTCTCGTCTGCACGTCTTCAATAGCCCTCAAAAGTTTGGAAGAAGTTAATTGTGCAGGTGTACTAAATCCAAGACATACAGGAGAGTTCAAACTGTTGTGATACATAGATAGGCTCAAACGACCTCGATCTTTGACTTGGCACTGACGTTTGAGTTGCTCTAACAGTGAGTCAAATAAGTCCGTAATGAAACCAGCTTCTTTCTCGGCTGGAATGTCAGACGCGAAGTCTTTCAATTTTACCGTGTAGGTGTAAGTTGTCGTCCTAAATTTTCTCGAAATCGCTGTCTGAGTCATTTGGATGCTAAAAATACTCCTTTAGGTCTACTGAATCCTTTTCCTTCTTGGACGCACTTTGCTGTGACGGTATGGTGGTGGTGAAAGAGGCCAATGATGTTTGTTCCTTCTCTTTTTTCATCTGCGTAGAGTGATTTATCTTTCTCGGCGCTTGTCCTCTCAATGAAGTGTCGTTCCTGGAAGTAGTCCCCTTTTTATACTGGGTGATATCAGCGTGTCCATAAGGTAGAATCTTGTAGTCTGGAAATTGCACTGGTTACACATAGTTTTACATGGCGTTAGTAAATAAACAACTAAGATGTGGTACTGCATTGGTGATGTGATCGTGAGGCACAGCATCGCACTCGAGTTTCTCATTGGACTTGAGTCTCTCACTCGATTCTTGATGTGTCGAAGTCATCCTTCTTGTTGGTGGCTATCGTCTTGGGACCACTGTTTTATACCAGTGTGTCAATACGGTAAAGTGAAGTAGTTGGGAAGTCGCACTCGCTTTTGGTACACGATTTGATTACCCATTTTTGAAAGGTCGAATGATGATTTTGTTTGTGGCTAAACGTATAATCTTGTGAGGTTGGTAGGTGGTCACTTTAAAATCTTGATCCTTTCCAGACTGCAAGGATTTTTTCAATACCCCAAAGTACGATAATTGAGAGTCAATCCTTTAACTTTACACTCGGTGTGCACTTATTCTTGTTTGTCACGGTATTCGTAGATGTAATTTTTAGGATCACCACTAGCAAAACTTAGAATCTTGTCGTCGGGGTGCTCGTCCGTCTAGGTTCCTAAACGGTCTCCTTCAATGTCAGGGTGCCGGTGACCCAGGCGATCGATGTGGATGCAAATGTCCGTGTCAAAATACAGCACACGATCTCCTAACAGTTCTAAAGCTTCGTACAATTTTAAGCGAGCATGGGCTGTCACGTAAGCCGTAATGATGACATTTCCAAATTCGTCGGCTTGTACAAAGTCCACTTTTTCTTCGTAATTAAACAGGATCAAGTCTTCCCGAAGGACGTCCACGTATTTCACGTATTTGGTTTTGTCGTGAATTATCTGGAAATAGCGGGAAGGTTCTGTCAAATACTCCGTCTTGGGTAAACACGGTCGTTGTGCCATTTTGCCCCACAAGCAATTTAACATCACTTTGGCAAACGATCGCCTTCCTTCGTATTTCTCCACGTGGTTTAAAAGTGATGCCTTCCTCCTCTTCCTCAAATATTTCTCTTTGAATTTCTTTTGGTCTACGTGAGTGTGGCACTAAGATGGATAGCCACTGGCTTCTTGTTTCAGTTTCAAAAAGGCATCCACGTAGTCTGCGAAAATATGCCTTTCTGAGTCTTGTCACCATTGTGGTACTGTTCTGCCTTGGGAAAGTGGTAAATTTCGTACATTTCTAACAGTTGGTATCCCAGGTCCAGAGCTTTAAACAATTCTACGCGACCCAAGCTTCTGTCAAGGCGCGTTCTTCCTGGGTGCTCTGATAAGGTTGGTCTTGACTGCACGTTTCGGCACAAGTACGGCACAAGGGAAACATCAGTTTTCCTTGGCAATGGTGAGGTAAAACGGGATGGTACAAGTCTGTGGGAGGCAAGACTTTACATTTAATCAATCCTTTGTATTTGTCGAATGTTGTCCAGGTCGATGTGTTCCGTCAGCAATTGTGGGTGCCCTGCGGAAAAGTGACAATATTTGCACACGTAAGGATACAGCGAACACACGTCCAAGTATTTGATTTCTTCTCCTTTCTCCTCGTCGGCGTTGTACAGCTAACAGGTGGCATTCGTTCGTCCTTCGTACAAACTATCCCGCGGGTTCAGAGGGTCCACCAGCTTGTAACTTTCCACGATACGTTTAAACTCGGGATCGGTTTTCAAACGGTGATCGTACTCGTCTTCTATGGTACGTTGTAAAAACTGATTTTTAGTGTCACGTTGATGGTAACAGGTGGGACATCCGTGATATAAGCAACCGATAAACTCGTACACGAGCTTGGAGTTTCCTAAGTCCCAGCCATCCATCGAATACGTTCCGATGGTCTTTTCGCTTCCTCCGTTTCAGGCATGTTGGATCCATTTGTCTTCCTTGTCGCACAAGTAATGTAGCCATTGTAGTCTGATTGAAAAAAGTGTTGTGATTGATCACATTAACGACCAAAAACTTGATAATTCTTTAAATAATTTGCAGGCTATTACACAGAGTCAGAATTGTTGACGTGGAAATACTGGTAAATATAATAAATCTGCAAAGCCAGTTATATCTGTAAATACAGAGACATGGGAAGAAATAAAATTTCAATCGATACGTGCAGTACCAAATATTTCTGTATTTTTCCAGCTTCGGTACAACATGTCGCAGATAAAATAACCAGATCAACATTTCAAAGAAATACAAACAAAGAATAATATTTAAGTATCTCACTCCTGAATTTTACGATGAAGTAGAACAGAATAATACTGAAGTATAACAGAAAAATACCTCTAAATTTTACTCAATTGTAAAACAGAACATTACTCTTGAAATTCAAGAAAGGGAAATAACTCTGTCAAGTAAAGCTTCCTCCTTGTAGAGAGATTAAACAGCAACCTCGCTTGTACTTTATAACTACTTCCACTTATAAATGAAATTTTTTTGGTTGGTTTGTTTGTGTTTTTTTTTTGTCAAAAACATTATCTTTGTTTTTTTGACTTTGTTAGGTTCCTCGCCCCCTCCCGATTTTGTCAGGGACAATAGTTAAGAAAAGAAAAGAAAAACAGAATGCCACGTCCCTTGTATGAGATATTTTGGGGTTTCCAAGTATTGGTGACCTTATATAGTTTCTGAAACATACAATAAGTGAAACTCCGCCAATATTTCAAATTCAACAGAAAATATAATGATAACTGAAAATTCATGTACTATTTTGCACTCCGCTGGGGTTGATTTTTGGGGAAGGTGTGCAAAAACATTTAAAGTTATCAGTATAAATCTTTTGATCGTAGAACAGTGGAAAATTTACTTGCATACTTTCCATGATGTGGAAAGACAGACCCCCCCTCCCCAAGGTAAAATAAACCTCATAAAGCAGTGGCACTGTTCTGACAATGATTGGTTAATGAGAACTTTAGCACTGTGAGTGTTTCCTGACATAGTCAGAGACAAAATCCTTGATTAAATGGGGTGGCGGTGGGGTAAAACACCTGAGATTGCATTCCCGCAAAAATTAGGGATGCTAGAATATATATAGTATGCGTATTGTACTGTCCATATAATTAAGTATGTGTATTGTGCCGTCCATAGAATTAAGTATGTATATAATATAATACTGTAAATAGCTTAATGCTGTAAATAGCTTATTGCTGTAAATAGCTTAATGCTGCAAATATGCTACTATAGTTAAGATTGTGCATTGTGCCGTCCATAGAATTAAGTATGTATATAATACTGTATATAATATGTGTATTGTGACGTCCATGCATTCCGCAACAAATTAGGAATGCAAATACTTTATTATTTTAAACAAATATTTATAATTTAATGAATCACGAAAATATTAATGCGATTGTGTTTGCAATTGAAAAATTACATGACGATGATATAGAACTTGCTGATCAGCTTGATCCAGAAAAAATCATTGGTGATTTTGAAGCGTTGCAAGATCTGAAGGAAGATATACACTAGCAGCCGAATATAGGTTTATTAATTTACTCCAGCAGACAATAACACAATCACTAGCTTGTGTCGACGATGAAAACGTCCGGCAATTCGTTCCATTCGCACACCGATTGAGAAAATTAGATCAGAGTTGTCACGCGAATACGAAAAAGAAAAGACGTTGAGTGCGCGTGTAAGACAGTTGAGAAAAATTATGTGCGATTGTAAACACCGTGACTTTGTCGAGGAATATTGTCCTAGTGACGATGTCACTAGGAGGGATTGTGAAAGTGAAAGTGAAAGTTGTAACGGATTGTAAACAAAATGAAAGTTGTGACACAGCGCACGTTTTGACTTTGTCGAGAGCGTTTATAATGTTTTGGGTTTTTTTTGTCGGAAAGTTGGGTAGTTTTAATTTTCGGGCAACCCATAAAGTATTTCCTGTAACTTGGACAGTTTAAGGCAAGAATGTGCGTAATTCAGAATTTGATCTCTGTCACATACAATCAGTCTTATAAGCCATCCAAGCAAAGTCATGTTGAGGATACTGCTAAACAGACTAAAGCCACAGGCTGAAAAGATCATTGTCGAGGAGCAGGCAGGTTTCAGAGCAGGGCGCAGCACAACAGAGCAGATCTTCAACCTCAGGATATTGTGTGAGAAGTACCTCCAACACCAGCAAGATCTGTACCACGTCTTCGTGGATTTCAAGAAAGGCATTTGACAGGGTATGGCATGCAGCCTTGTGGGCGACCATGAGACTGTACAACATCAATGCCAACCTCATCACAGTAATAGAGCACCTCTATGACAAGGCCATCAGTGCAGTATACTTCAACGGCAGCATAGGGGACTGGTTCAGAACGACAGTCGGAGTCAGACAAGGCTGTCTGCTCTCTCCCACACTATTCAACATATTTCTGGAGAGAATCATGGCCCACGCGCTTGAAAAGCATTAAGGGACAGTCAGCATCGGAGGCAGAACAGACACCAACTTACGTTTTGCCGACGACATTGATGGACTAGCAGGAAATGAGGAAGAACTAGCTAGCTTAGTAGAGAGCCTCGACAAAGCCTCCTCAGCCTACGACATGGAAATCAGTGCTGAGAAGACCAAACTGATGAATAACAACACCAAGGGCATCAGTACTGACATCAGGGTCCAAGGTACGAAGCTAGAAACAGTCCACCGCTTGAGGCATTTGGGGGGAATTGTAACAGATGAAGGATCGAAGCCTGAAGTACTCTCCAGGATTGCGCAGACAACATCAGCGCTGACAAAACTGAAGCCCATCTGGAACGACAGAAACATCGCACTCAGTTCAAAGGTCAGACTGATGCACTCACTGGTTATCTCCATTTTTCTCTACGCCTGTGAATCATGGACCATAACAGCTGACTTAGAGAAAAGGATACAAGCCACAGAGATGAGATGCTTCCGAAAGATCCTCGGCGTCTCATACAAAGACCGTGTCACCAATGACGAAAAACGGCAAAGGATCAGACAAGCCGTTGGGCCTCACGAAGACCTCCTGAGCACAGTGAGAAAACGTAAACTGCAGTGGTATGGGCATGTCTCACTATCATCAGGACTTGCCAAGACAATCCTGCAAGGCACTGTACAAGGAAGAAGAAAGAGAGGCAGGCAGAGAAAGAGATGGGAAGACAACATTCGAGAGTGGTCAGGCTTGACATTGAGCGACTCACTGAGAAAGACGGAAAATCGAGAGGAATGGAGGAAGCTGGTTGTTCGGTCTTGTGTGGTGCCCCAACGGTCTACCAGACTACGGGACTGATGATGATGATGATGATGACATACAGTCGTAATAATGTGTTCTCGTTGCAGATCATTTAACTGTTCCTGCGTTAACAAAAATGTTTCATCGCCATAATCATCAATAAGTATATTAACACTAAAATATTGTCTGCTTCATGTTTTGAAGGGGAAAGTGTCAAGATTATTCTGACGGTGCTTTCGAGTACCTCATTGTTGTATGCAAAAACTCTTGTGTTTTGGTACATTATATAATACCACACAAGTAATTGTTGGACATAACCGCCAACAGACTCAGAAACAGATTTATTTATTATAAGAATTTTTTTTTTTATTTTACAAAATCCTTTGAATTTCTTCAAATTTTACTGATTTTGGTCGATTTTTAGTCAAAATTGATTTTAAAAAAAATCATTGTTTTTCAGTCTGACTTTTGTAAAATTTGAGGGTAAAACCTCAAACTCCTTCTCTAAATGGTTCATTTAAAGAAAATATATTCCTGGAAAAATTACTCAAATTCAGTAGGCTTCAACAGATTTTTGATTAATTTTTAAGGTTTTTCTGTCCGATTTCACAAATTTTGTCTGATTTTTCCAGGAAATATTTTTTCTTTAAATTAACCATTTAGAGAAGGGTGTTGAGGTTTTAGCCTCAAAATTTGTAAAATCAGACTGAAAAACAATGATTCTTATTACTCGTTGACTTTGTCAGGATATCACATACAAACATATTATAAGTGATTCATTTCGTAAATCAAGAAGGTATACGCGCTGGTTAGTAAGTTTGAAATGTAACCGTGACAACAGCGGATTATGACATCGTAGATAAACCGGATTAACAGGTTCTAACACAGTCAAAAATGCAGGTGGGGCTTAAGGGGTAAATGTGTATAAAATATATACCTGCTAGGCCTGACTGGATTTTTCAAGATCTATTTGATAGCTGCCATCGATAGCATCACACTACTACAATCAACGAGATTGACTGCTGTCATTGATGTGATCGCGACAACACCTGGTGATGTATGACAACTACCGCCGTTTGGATCATTATTATGGGTTAGAATATTCGGAGGAGGTGATATTTTTTTTTCATGATTCTAATATCGCTGGAAAATATTCATCGATAATATCGTTAACAATTTTTTGTCATTTCGCTGGTGTTAAATACTGGTATTATGATTTTTGATAAATCTGCTTCGGTAATTTTATATTTGTCCAGGAATAATTGTTTAAATGTCGTCGATTTCTTGATTGTATTATCACCGGTAACAATTACTGTTTCAATTAAAATCCGATTGACATAAATGAGGTTGGGTGCATCCTGGTTTAGATATTGTATCGTTGCAATGATTTGTTGTTTTACATCGTCGTTGGAATAATCCTGTATGACACTAGAAACTAAATTTCGCAGTTTGTTGCTTACTCGTTCATGTTCGTAATTGATGTCTGAAGAAAACACATCCATAAGAAATTCATCGATAAATAAATTTCCATCATCGTCGTAGGAATATATTTCTCTCGTTAATTTAGGGAGTCTTGTACCATCCGACGCAATACAATAATTACCAGAACTTTCCATATACCTCCATGGAATATTTTTTCGATATTTGGGAAGGTTCAAGAACATCTTCTTGTCTGAGACATAATCAACGCGTTCAGGCTGCGTTGGTGCTGTCGGCGCCGGAGGTTGTTCTTCTGTCCATCCTAACACAGTTCGGATCGACGACTGATCGATATCGACGGTGTAGTCAGGCGTTGATATTTCTAACGCGGCTGATAATGTTGGCTCATGAACCGTGATAGCGATCTTAGATTCTTTTCCTGTGATAGATTTGATTCTGTGCTGGAACTCATAGTTGATCTGTTCGATTTGATAACTGCCCGTAGGTATGCCCACAAAATTCCAGTCTGGTGTTTCAATGGGTTTGTTTTTGTACGCAAATACCAGTGAATTATTTGCTTGCAACCCACCGAACGACTTTGATCTAATATTTGGCCAGCTATGATATACTCACAATTGTGCTAGCGCCATTTATTTGGCTGGAATCACCGTTGGAAAGATAACGTCAAACTCAGGTTTGGTTGTTCTCGCTGATATCATCGTGGTTGTTGGGAGTGTTGTATTATTGACGATTTGTTCTAGTAATTCTCGAGACATTATTATATAAATCCTGATGTTTTAAATCCTTGTTGAGAACAATTGTTTTTTGTAGAAGACAAGTGAGATTCTATCTTGTTGAGCGTCTCATAGTAAACTTTAATCATTTCTTCGAATTTCTGATCTGATGTTACTCCGTCGTTGAGATCTGATGATATCAACGAAGATAATTTGGCGTGTGCATGTGTAACCGCTAATAATTTATTTGTATATTCGTGTAATTTATTAACCGCGCACGTAAATATTTTTTGCGATGATATTAAGAATACCAGCATTGCCGGTTACAACTGAAACACCAATTCCTATAACTGGTGCTATCACATATGTGGCCAATAATGCGCCGATGACCGTTACTGTTCCAGCGATGATCGCGGTTGCCGAGTAAACAATTATGTCGGTAACAACGACACGTCTGAGATTTTTTTTTTTTGCCTTGCTGTATACTCGTCAATGATATTTTTCCGTTGGGCATGCCACGAACATACCTGCTTGTACCTAAAATGCTAAATGTCGATTGGGGAGTTCATTATATAAATTGCTAAATGTTAAGTAGGTGGTATGTTGGCGACTAATTCAATACACCAATAGTACAACACGCCCAAGTATTTTTCTTCGGGTTCCACCACGAACTTTTCCTCGTCGTTTTCCTCCAAAATCACTAACATGGATCCAGAAGATCCACTAACTGGATAACGCCGTGAAATTGTGGTAGATACTGTAAATGTTGTAGCGCCGAGTACTGAGAATCTCTATATGAGGTATATATAATGGATTTATTGAGTCGTGTCCATAATGCCGATCCAGACGCTCCTGCACGAACTACATCATCGGTAATATTTTTGAGGTCGGAGAGCCTAGTGTCAATGACTGCTGGACTCCTAAAATATTCATTAATGACTCAATTTACGTTTCTACAAAAATTCAAAAACGTGTTTAAGTGAGTAGTATAATCAGATCTAAATGTGGTCATTCCATCATTGATTGTCATTAACGAAGTCATCATCGGGATATTGCTATTGTCGACGTATTTCTTCGTTACAGCGTCATCGAACGATTCTGGTTCTCCAAGACCAGTAATTTTATTATTAGCCATGTTGGGATTGCCAGTCATTGCATCGCCAGTTTTAGCAACATATTAGTGACTACAGTTCTGATTGTGGCGCCATTGTTGTCCACGTATTTTGTTGTTACCTCATCATCGTCTGATTTTGGTTCTCTCACATTAATAATTGTATTTCTGCTCATGTTGAGATCACCACACATAATATCTCCAGTTCTTCTGATTCGTCCAGTAACCTCTCCCATGAGTGTTAGAATTGATTCCTCCGAGGTTTTAATTTTACCGTTTTTAGCAAAACACCACTAAGTTATCTTAGGTCGCATCTGGAACCCGCAGAATAATATCTGTTAACGGAATATTGCTCGTCTTTAACCGTCCTTGTTTGTCCTGAAAAACAACAACTTCATTTTGGTCCACATTTGCGAGACTCAAAAGATTAGAGAACTCATCCTTGACCTCGTCAAGGGTTGCATATTTTGATAAGTCACCTTGAGGCTTGCCTCGAGCAGATCTTCCGTAAATATCTACCATCGTATATTACACCCAGACCTGTTTAAAACGACCACTTGTATACTCGTGCAAGACTTTATGAGGCGGTGTTAGAGACCTTGACACAGCGTCGACCACAACGAATACTTCATATTGGCGGATCGGTTATTGTCTTTGTTGGTAATGTTGAATACCAGACGGGAGTGCTTTGAAGTCAGCCGACATACCTTAAAAATTCTTTTGGTGGCGCCAACCCATGCGAATCAAAATAAACAACTCCACTTGGATCAACAGCATATGCAACCCAACGAGTATCTGGACCAGAACTTCCATAGAGATTAATGATACCAGTTTCAACACGGTTGGGTTGTTTTGGTAATTGATCACGCATAAAAACCCCTCTGAAGTTTTTGATGTTTAATTTTTGAGCAGCATCAAGTTAATCAAAATTGGACATGGGAAGCATGTTTAGCGATATGTCCCGGGAAGTCTCAGACCTGAGCAGCTCGCAGCTCTACCGTACCATGAATTAGGGGTTCCTGACAGCCTTAAACCCTTTCCATTTTTGGAAGGCCTTTTTTTGGAAGTCTTTATTCCGTGGCCTGTTGCTTTCTTTAATGCCATCAATAACTCTCATTCGTCCACCAAAACCTTTAAAGCAACATTGTTTTGTCTCAGAGTATACCCGCGATTACTCTATATCCACCAGGAATAACTGGTGGACCAGGTATGGCAGCAGGTACTCGTGCTACATGAGCTTGGAAATGTATGTCAACGACTGATTGTCTGAACAAATCCAAGTGTTCCAGTGAGAAATAATAGATCGGATATAATATTGTGAAATACCGCAGATATCTGCACACCAGAATCCACATTCTGATCACGCCCCATAAATGTCATCAACCGATGATAAGCACGTTCAACATGATTGTTTTCAAAATTCAATAATATATCTTCAGAAGGTTCTTGATGCCCATTTATCCTCAAAGAAACTTCACTAACCCCAAGCGTGTCAAACAAAATTGGATTTCGTTCCTGCGAATCTACTCTGGCATTTTCCTGAAACGCGATGAATATATGTCGTGGTGCTGATACTCACTGCTGTGATGCTATCTGCCATGTGAATAACCCAGCAACATTACTTTGAATACTGTCTGTAGTCATCGCCAACCATGACAACGTTGATTTACCACCTTGATTCATAAAAGAAATTAACCGTTGTTCTTCGGCCAGTGATAGAGTCATTACTGGCATCCACAACGAAAGTTTTGATTATCAATCGCTCACAGATTCATTCTTGAGAACTGGCGCATCCATGTCAAATGCTGGATCAGATGCACGTGTAAACATTATTTATATTTGTTATCGTCTAACACGAAGACCACTTCCTGCTATCAGACTAGCAGTTATATATTTTTCTTTTTCTGACATGGGTACACCAGCCAGCTCTGCTAGTTTTTGATTTGCAGCTTGATTTATTATTTACTGACACCTGCTGGCATAACTTCAGTGCTGGGCAATTTTACTGGCTGAGGTCGGAATACCGCCGGCGGCGGTCTGCGTATTAATCATGCTAGTCTATCCCTGATTGCCGAGAATGCTTTACTAGCAAGATTACCAACAGCACCAATACCTTTATCACGAACAACGTCAATAGCTTTCATTCCCAGTTACTTTGCAATCGGTATTGCTTTTGGGGCTATCCTTCTGAATAGACCCTGAACATCATCACCGAGTCCATCACCGTAGATCGCTTTATATGTTGGTAATCGCGAATTTATCACCCTGACCATTACAGGTCCACGTTGAGCATTATGTATAATCATCTTATTTTCTTGTCACTGATCTAATTGCATCAATTACTGCGGTAATCATCAACGATTTCTTCAATAAGGGACCGATAAACATTAATATCCATGATACCTCCTGTAAATAATCTCTGACAAATAGCAGCTGTTTCATTAATGATTTCTGGGGAA
Source organism: Megalonaias nervosa (assembly GCA_016617855.1). Classification (NCBI taxonomy): domain Eukaryota; kingdom Metazoa; phylum Mollusca; class Bivalvia; order Unionida; family Unionidae; genus Megalonaias; species Megalonaias nervosa. The sequence continues at coordinate 120,339 of JAECUM010001493.1, forward strand.
TTATTACCGGCTCGTCTTCCGCCAATAAGAATTTATAGTCGTTCAACATCGGCAATGATATTATTGGGACAAAGTTTATCGGGCAACGGAAGGTTTTTTTTTTTTTGTTTCTACACTGCCAGTGGCAAGACCTTTTCCGGATTTTTTTCCTGGTTGTTGTAATTGTGGTTGTTGTAACTGTGCAAGATATTCATCTACTCCATTGATAAATGCAACGTATATTGTATCATTATTTCGAGCCTGATTAACTCCATAGTGAATGAGATATATCCATTTGTACCAGTTTTCACGACTCACAACATAATCAGTGTACTCGGGTTTCAAAACTCTTTCTCTATTATCAAAACTGTGCAAGGCAAACGAAGATAATACCTCCACTCTGTCAATTTTTTATGAGGGCAATATTCTCTTCGGTAAATATTTCATTCACTTCAGTTCTGACTCTTGCTTGTTCTGGTTCTGATTCTGGTACTGGTATTAGATCCCATATATCAGCTACTTCAGAACGAAGTTGGTCAATATTATCAAGTATTTCTTGCGTTTGTGGTTGATAAGTAGCTCCAGCTATTTCACCTGGAAGTTCTCTTAGAATCTTTTTTTGTTTTGTTTAGTTCTTTCTGCTATTTTTCCAGTTGCTTTAGCGGTTTGCTCTAACGTGGGAAGAAGATCTTTGGTAGCCTTTGTAACTGGCTTAAATAACTGTTCTGCACCTTCTGTAAATTCTGCACGTGATTCCTGTCGATCCTGTAATTTCTGCTTGACAGACTCACGGACTGGAAAATATTTTTTAATTACCTCTAGTCGCTGTCGAGCTAGTTTAGCGGTACGAGATTCCATGGTTAGCGTATTATATCAATAATAATGATTTAATTACAACACCTGACTGTTACTTTTTTTTACACACACACACACACATGGGTGACGACCCTGGTAAATATATTTGACACACACACAAAAAATAACCCGGTTAGAGGTCGCGGTGAAGCTTGTATTTTTTCACCCTCCGTAGGAAGCTTTATTTTCGCAAATAAAATTGGTTTGTTTACCCTCCCTGCTTTAGCGTTATTGACGCTTGTATTTTTTCACCCTCCGTAAGAAGCTTTATTTTCGCAAATAAATTTGCTCTGTTCACCCTCCCTGCTGGTTGGTCAGGTGGAAAATAGCTAGATTTGTAAGAGAGAGAGAGAGAGAGAGAGAGAGAGAGAAGAATACTTTGATTGAGTGCCCAGCAGTATTTACGTACCAGTCTTCTATTAATTACCACATTAAAAAAAAAACCAGCTCAATAAACACTGCGTTTGGGTGTTAATTTTCGGTTCATCGATCGTGCTTTGAATGAAATCCTGGTGGCTAATCGTTAGTGACGAGTACCTTTTATTTCCAATAACACCTTTCAATGAAATCTTACAAGTAATATTATTAACAATTAACGCCGTACTCGCCTATGGACTGCGACATGCACCAAACAATTTTTAGACTCCGCCAGCAAACAATCTGCCCGAGGCTAGGTAAGGACCTGAAGGTCGGCTCATACCGAATACGTACAAATATTAAAATGTAACTAATAGGTTAAAATATTGAACAGTATTAACCCTGACCTTGACTACAAGATGAAAGTATGTATTGTGGCATTTCAAACGGAACACTAACACTCGCAAGCTCAATACATTTGGATTCCGAAAAACCACATATTCCACTGCCCCCGAACGGCGTCTGCAAGAGACAGAATAAAAGAAGAATTATTAAAAAACAGGGAAGAGTGCAAGATAGCCATTTTTTATACACTAATGAAATTTATGATGACAAACTATATAAAGATTTAACAACATACATAATAAACATTATAAAAAATCTAAGAGAAGAGATTTATTTGGAGTAAAATTACCCTTGAAGGGATAAAAAGTGTGGAGGAGGGAGAGGGACGGGTAAGGGATGGACATTGGTTTACCACGTACTTAGTGGTGGTTCCAGCCGGTGCACGGGCCAAGTTCAGACCCTCATGCCCTCCTGATACCTCCTTTCCACTTTAATAAATTTAACTACAAATCTATTATATATATGAAAAATACCTAAAATGGCACTGGGTTCCAAATGAAATAGTGGCTGCCCTTTAAAAGAAATATTTATATTTCATGTATACTGTATGAGGAGAGAGGCAGGGGACGGGTGGGGGATGGAACTGGTTGACCACCTACGTAGGGGGTTCCAGCCAGAGCGCGGGCTAGGTCCACTCCCTCGCACCCTCCTGAAGTCATTGACTTCACCCCCACCTCGTAATTGTTAAATCTATTCCAACCTTTTTTATTTTTTATTTTGTTTCTTTCCCTAATTTTCTCTACTCCATAATTCTTTCCTCTCCAAATAAGGAGGCAGACCATATTAAAATTAAGATAGCAATCACACTAACTATTAACAATACTATTTCGTAGAATTTTCGCAATCTTAGCAATGATAGGTACACCAACGTTAACACACTGGGACAGGGCATTGACCGAACTAAATAAGATGATGTTGTGATGCCAATGCTACGAGGCTAACGCGAGGTAGTACGGGTCACACCTGATCTCCCCAAAGGGGCGGTCAATAAAAAGAACATAACGAACACAAAAAACCGGGGAAACAAATAAAAAATTACTAGCAACTACGAGATGGTAAATAGCACACACAACATACACTCATTCATTTTATTTTATTTCTATATTGTTTTTAGCATTGATTTCTTTCAACTTCTTTATAATGAATAAATTAATGGAAAACATGGTACGGGAAAAGGAGGCTTCCTATTATGAAGAGTCCTGTCCCCCTACCAGAATATATTTCATTTCATTTTTTATAGATAGCCCTATTAAATAAAGACAACTTGAATGAAGATTTTATCCTTATCAATGCCGTCCGAACAATAACATATGGATTGCATACAAAACATTATAGCAACACACACATAGCAAACACGGGACACTACTGATCCCTGGCAAGGATCACTGATTAAAACAAAGCTCAATAAAACAGCCTGAGTTTTACAAAACGGGCCTGTATAAACATTAGTTTAGAAAGGCACAACAAATCCTAATAAAAATTCCATACAATTTTGACAAAATTCTATTTGATTTCTACAAGGCACAATATCATAAATAATGGGAACTAGCATACAGATATAAAAACATTTCGGCAAAAGGGGGCCCCCTTTACGATGGGAACCGAGATGGACCGCACCAATAACGGACTTGTCCATGAACAAGTTCCTTGGAAACTTGAGCTTGCTCGAGCCGAATATATATACATGGTATGTGCCCAAGTTTCTCTGGCTTATTTCCATTCTCCACTTGTACATATACAGAATTCTCACTAACCATGGGGGGGGGGGGGGGGGGGGGGGGGGGGGGTCAGATACGTACAAAATTCTCAAAGTACCATGTATCTATCTTAATTTTAAAAGAATTAGTCACTAATTATTGGTGTCTTCATATCCCGCTGTGCAGACAAGTCAAATGGCGTTTCAACGAACATGAACAAGTATTAGCTTTTTCATATGGTTGTAATTGCTTCTTTGGAATTCTTGACCAAATAGCCTCTGTAACAACAAAGCCTATCTTATGTACCTTCGTGAAGCCGTCGACACTAATCGCACAGATTAAGTTTCTGTTCAAAGAGAGGCCACGTATCACTTTACGGATACCACAATCGATACAAATGGCTAATTTGAGAATGCGAAACATCTTAAGCGCAATGGATATGTGAATATTGATCAACCAAGTACCAAAGGAGTCAGAGATAAAGTGAATAACCACACTTCTGCAGCCTGAATGTGGTAATGAGGAAAGTGTTGAACCAGGAAAAGTGAATGATGCTCACGGTTCCTTCTTGTGGAAAAGGAAGAGAAGGAAAGAAACATGTGAAATAATAGAAAGAGAGAAAATATTTCGTGGGTTTAGTGCCACTCTTCATCACATTATAGGTTATACTTGGCGGCCGTATCTGGTGGAGGAAGAATGCGAGAATAACCACCGAAAAAGAGATAAAGAACACTATTTATAAGCTTTGCTAAGTTTTAGTTTTAAAGTTGTTAAGTAATAAATATAATTTTATCCTTCATTTCAATAAAAAATTGCATGGATGAAATACCGGTATTACTTATGACAGAGTCAGTAATCGGATTACTCCCAAAATATTCTAGATAGACATCCACGTGAAGTCCACGTTAAAGGACGTGAAATACCAAATTGTTACAGGTTCAGATGGTTTTTATATTATTTAAAATGGTTAGAGATTGATATCAGGCAATCTGTAAAAATGCGTATCTTATTTAAAAAGGATCAGACACCCTTTTTCAGCATCTCTCCATATAGCAAATAAGAAATAGACAAAGAATAGTTCCTATCCTCGCGTCATGTTACCTAACCTTGCTACTGCGGATTATGACACTGTGCACCAGAAATTTTCGCGCAGTCTTATTTTCGGCTCTAGCCATATGCAGCGTTTCCTCGCAATGTTATATTTACGCTTAGAGACAGTAAGTAAATTGTTCTCTGCACTTACATAATTTTAGAGATGCTTTTCATTTTACGTAAGAAATGGCTGCAAATATCGCAAATGTAGAACAGGAGAGACAAATTCCCGATAAACATTATTCAAAAAGAGTATCTTAAAAACATTTTTGTTTCGTTGGAATCATTCAGGCGCTGCCAATTTAAGTGCTTTGTTCTCCTTTCTGAAAGAAATATTTATTTGGTTCAATATTTTGATGATTTGACATGAATGAGATTCCCAGTACATGTAAATATTTAGATCATACTTTAAATAAAAGCATTCATTATTATTCTAATGTAAGGTAGATTAAAAAAAAATAAGTTGCAGTTGAATTATTTTAAATATTTTACGAAGATATTGCACAATTCTGGCTAGCCACCTCATATCACACACCAAACTGAACGTTAAAAATAATGTTAACTTTTAATTTACTTTAAAATGATAATTTTGGGCTAATTGTTATGGTGTGTCGGGTAAAGATTACTGGTGCTATTCTAGGAAAGAGAACAATCTTCTGCATTTCAATGACATAATTCTGGGATTATTCTTTTTATTCTTCTTCTTCTTCTTCTTCTTCTTCTTATTATTATTATTATTATTATTATTATTTTTATTATTATTATTATTATTATTATTATTATTATTATTATTATTATTATTATTATTATTTCATTAAACTGATGGACTGCCAGAATCTATTTCTCGATAAAACTATACACTGACCAAGTCAAATGACGGCTTGTCTTCAGACAGTTTAAGAAGTTTATATATTGTATTAGGAATGAATTGAAAAAAATCGCCTCAATTAAAGGTTCTTGTACCTTACAAGAGAAAAAACAAGCTGCGTTTATTTCATCACATCAAATTAATGTCCTTTCTTCGCTCGACATGCAATTCATTGTGTCGGTATCTGGACCTCTCCGGTGACCTAAGTGGTTAGAGCGGATGCGGGAGGTTACAGATTCGAACCCCGGCCGAGTCATACCAATGACTTATAAAAATGGTACTAACTGCTGCCTCGCTTGGCGCTCAGCGTTAAGAGGTTAGTGTTAGGACTGTCCGCAGCATGATGCCCCAGTGCTAGACATCATTATAAACTGCCACGCTGCAGACATCGTAGCGATATGACTGAAAAAAGGTTAAAACTACATTAAAAATCCAAATCACACACACACACACACACACACACACACACACACACACACACTGTTTTGTATATTTAATTTGCATTGTTAGTTTTTTTTAAAAATATTTTTTTATTCCATTACATGCTATTTTAATGTAGCACTGTATATTTGACTTGACCTTATCCAAACTTGAGTTCATTTTCTGCTCGACCTGAATTGACTTTTTTATTTTATTCTGTAAACAACTAATACATAGTTAAATTATTCTCTGTGTGCATGGGTTTAAAACCGGTATTATTATTAATAGAAGTAAATATGTTTATTTGGGTCTAAGTCTAGGTTTTGGAATTTCCCTTGTGTATTTGACATAGTGCAGGTTCTGGTTTCTAATAATAACTAATATTTTTATTCTGTAAACATCAGGACCATTCTAGAAGATTATTTCCCCATTAGGTAATAGTTTTATTTTTAGAAAATGCTAATTATGACCAGAGGTCAAGTAGAGAACTATATAATTTTGTAACTGAAAGGGTTTTTCATTCGTGCTTTATAGATATAGCACAATCAAGTTGTACTATATGTTGTGAGCGGTAATTTTGGGCTGAAATCTATTTTCTTCAGATTATTGAATTCAAGTGATTATCGTCTCTGGAATACAAAGGTACTATGATAACATTCTTGGACAGAGACGTTCCCTGGAATTTATGGTGAATTAAAACCTGGAATTACATTGCTGTAATGCAACAAAAGACTATTGACACATCCGAATTATCTAAGCTAAAAAAGGCACATCATCACCTTCAGTTTTGGCTTTAATTTGGACTTCTCCTGAATTTTATTCAGGACTTTAATTTATTAGGACTTGAGTTTGTAATTCTAGAATTATTTGGGATTTAATTCGCTATACCGTGAGTTTATTTTTATTACATTTTCACTTTGTATTCAGAGGAAATAAATTATTTGTTGAATTTCACCAAGCATGTTGCTTTTCACTCTTTTCTGTTACTTATTTTAAGAGCTTGGACTGTTAACAACAACAACAACAACAACAACAACAACACACACACACACACACACACACACACACACACACACACACTGTATCTATATGTACATTTCATGTATTAGTGGTCAGCTTATTGACCTATATACTTTAAAAAGTGCTTTAATAATTCAAACATAAATTTCAGAGATACTGCTTGATGCAATTATACTTAAGCATCAAATAACAAGAACAAGCGTCATAGTAGTTATATTTGTACTATTATAAGGGAGGTAATATAGTAAGCTCTCTTCCTTGAGGGTACTTAAGCACTCTGCGCACTATTGACGCCTAGATGGAATCGGGTCACAATTAGTACTACCAGTTTAGTACACACGAATGTAGCTCTAGTCTATTTTTAGAACATTTTTTCCTCTCTCATTTTGGTGGTGATGGAAGAGTTATATTTATGCATTTTTGGTAGGGATTTAAAGGTAATTGTTTATTTTTGAGAATATGAGCTTATGGTGTGGATGTCTATGTGTATTTCGGCGACAGTGCACAGCGAGTAATAAGGCCTTGGTGTTGATCCGGAAGCGAAATCTTTGTTCCATTGCATGCTGCTTTGTTTACAATGCAGCCTCTCAAAAAATGCAGGTGAACCTTTGACAAGAACTTCACCGTGAAGTCATCTTTGAAGGTATCTTAGATTAATATATGATTTGTATTGATTGTCACACAGTGGAAAGATCAGTACTCAGTAACAAATGTAGAGAATATATAGTAAAATTAATTGTGTTCTTTGTTCGGATGGCGATACATGGAGTTGGTCAGAACTTTCGAGTGACTATTGTTCAATGCATAAAGATGATGACGCCTGAACCTGCTGTCATGAAGACGGATGCAATCTTATCATTTGTCAATTATTCTTACACTGTATTTCACTTTATTCATTGTGTGAAAAATGATCAAAAAAGTCTATTTAGATAGCAAATCACCGGAAGGTACTGACCCATTTTTAGAAGTACAGTCAAAAAGAAATAACGATGTCAGAAGACTGCATATACTGTTCACACAAACGAATTTTGAATGATGATAAAGTCAAATCAATTTGTGGATGTAGGGTCACAATTATTTATTGTTCAAATTATATGCTCGTATCAAGTCTGATGACTGTTAAAGAGATTCACTTAAACATCTACGGTGTACATAGTTATTAAATTGTATAAAGTGTAAAACAGAAGGTCATTGTGACCTACGTTTAATATCAAAGTTTAGTATTTTCTGTAATGCAAGCACTTGATAGCTTTCATGGCTGTTCTTAGCCACCAATGTTTTCACTAAATTTCACTTCTTTGAATGTATGTTGTCTGTACTAGATTCTATTTTTGCAGTGAAAATTGCTCAATACTGGGACCATTTTTCTTCTCTTTTGATCAAAAATGAAATTCTCAGTCTGTCTAGCTCATTGTTTTTATCTTAATTTTTCAGTCATAACTATTCCTCACCAGTTTAAATGCAGGTTGTGAAGTAGCAAAAATCTATATATCCAATAGTGCCTTCACTAACTGATGTTATTAATACTTCTCTCTCATCCGGGGAATTCCCATCATTTTTCAAAACTGCAATTGTAAAGCCTCTGCTGAAGAATCCAATACTCGACCATAACGATTTAAAGAACTACCGCCCAGTTTCTAATCTCCCATTCATGTCAAAAATCTTAGAAAAAGTTGTTCTATCCCAACTTGTATCTCATCTGAATTCAAACAGTCTTTTTAGCAATGTACAGTCTGCATATCGCCCTTGCCACAGTACTGAAACTACTCTTCTGAAAGTAGTTAATGACCTTCTCTCTGCTTTGGATAGCGGAAAGATTACAGTCCTCACTCTCCTTGACTTATCTGCAGCATTTGACACAATATACTATGATATATTACTTCACCGTCTCCAGCATGCATTTGGCATTCACGATACAGCCTTACTGTGGTTCAAGTCCTACTTGGTCAACAGGACACAAATTGTGTCCGCAAATGGAAAACACTCCAGCCCAGTTGATCTATGTTGTGGTGTTCCACAGGGCTCTGTTATTGGACCTGTTCTCTTCATTCAATACACTCAGCCACTCTCAAGTGTCATAGATCATCATCCAGTGTCTGACCAATTGTATGCTGATGACACCCAAATATACAAATCTAGCCACCCAACTGAAGTTGAAGCTACGATCCAAGGTGTAGAGAGGTGCATTTCCGATGTGAAATCATGGATGACATGTAACATGATGCAGATGAATGATGATAAAACTGAAGCCATTCTGATCACAACACAAAGACTTTCTCATTCACATCCTTTACCTCAGACAATAAATATCAGCAACGTCAACATTAAATTCACACAGCCAGTACGAAACCTATGTGTTACTCTCGACAGTACTCTCTCATTGCACCAACATGTCATGAACATATGCAAGGCTGCATATCTTGAGCTGAGACGCATCAGCTCCATTCGCAAGTATGTTTCATTAGATGCCACTAAAACACTTGTGTGTTCCTTAGTACTTTTAAGACTGGACTATTGTAACACAATTCTGTCTGGTTCGTCTCAATATCTACTCCAGAAACTTCAAAAAGTTCAAAACACAGCTTCTCGGATCATAATTAGAGTACCACAATCAGAGCACGCCTCCCCCTGCTCTGTACTCTACACTGGCTATCCATTCGATCCAGAATTAAACACAAAATTTGTTCTCTGTGCTTCGTTTCACTGACGGGCTCCAGTCCAACATACCTATCCGACCTCACCCATGTGTACACACCTGCAAGATACTTACGCTCCTCTTCTGACACTCGTATTCTCATTATTCCCACTATGAAAATAAAATCATATGGACAACGTTCTTTTGCATACCAGGACCAGCAACGTGGAACGAATTGCCCACTGCACTTAGACACAAAGACACAGTGATCTCATTCAAGAGCGCTTTTAAAACTCACATATTTCAACTGCAAGAACAGATTTAAAGACCTAATAATGTTCCCTTACCTTAAATATTTACAGTGTGTTTTCTGTTTTCTAATTTCGTGGTGTTTGTTTTTATTTTTGTAATCATATCATTATATATGTTTTTTAAGTGTTGTCAAATGTTGTAAAGCGCTTAGAGCTTCTAAAGATTAGGCGCTATACAAAGTCCTCATTATTATTATTATTAATTTTTTGTTATTTAATAGTGATGTCTTGCGATGTATGGTTTTTGTTTTAAATTCAGTTTTCTGATTAATACAAATTATCATACTGCACATAGTTTTGCTCTTTAATGTTCTGTCGATCTGTTTTTATCACGTAAGCCGTATACAGAATCCCCTAATGTTTGAACAACCAAACGTTGTCGTGCTTTTTGATGCTGCAAATCAGCCTGACGTGATTCCAGGATTTATATATTATAAGGTATGGAAGCTAGCCGTATACAAATCTCGAAATTTAAACTGTTTCGCCAATTTTGCAATTAGGTGTTCCAAATATATCAGTGGTCAAATTTCAAAGAAGTTGATTCTTAGTTTTGAAATCTGTTTTCCTTGCTTGCTTCGATATCATATCTATTGACGTGTGATGAATGTTATAGAATCCCTAAATTAACGTTCGTTAGACGTTGACCCATTTTCTAGCATCAGTTTCTCTCAGAGATTCTTCGCCATTCTGATTGAACGTCTCTCAATTACGAGTCTTCAGAGTTTTGGTAAACCGTTCCACTGAAGATACCTTTTTCTCGTAAAAGGTTAAAGTTTTCATTCTGTTTTATCTGGGAGGTGGGTTTGTAACAAAATTATTAATTATTAGTTGTGAAACTATTTGTCCTCATCGACATTACCTTTTAGGTTTTCGATCTTTAAAGATTTTTGTAAAAGCGTCGTGTAAGCCATCTGTCTTTCAATTTGACACTCTCGTCCGAAGCGTATTTGAAAATACGTCAATTACTGTCAAGAAATATTTTTGTCTGTCATATTTGTCGTATCCTTCTATGTCGATAGCTTCTGCTTGTTACTGGTCATCCGTAAAATTAACAGAGACTTTTCTGTTTTCAAGTTTAGTTGTGCAATACGTAGACTGCTCAGTTAACTGTTTTTTTAAATTAAACGTATTTATCAGGCTTTGTACATGCTTAGTAAGTGTCTTTATGTCCCATTAAATTTGTTTTAACAATCGATTTATATCTTGTGTAAGCAATTTGTATAATCAGGATTGTAGCAAAGGTGTCCTAAATATCATTCTTTCTCATGTTCTGCAATGTCCTCCTTTGGCATAATTCCATCGTTTCCATTTTCAGCCATTTCAAACGGTGTTATAACTTTCACTCGCTAGCTTGAGAAGTTGTCTTGATGCTAACCAACAAGCTAACAGGACACCCATCTACTACGGTAACGTTAGTTTTGAGCAATCTAAAATATTTATTTAGTTATTTCAAAAGCATAAACGATGTCAGACTGACATCAAATGTTGCTCTTTCCACGATTCATAAAAAAACAACTTTATATACGAAATCACAGTGTGTTGCTTGAAATAGAACCTTGTCTTCGTAAAATCTTTATGTATCTTAAAGGGTTATGCGTTAGTCCCTGAGGCTTATCGGCAAAAATTCAGAAACTATACAAAGATGCTGGACATACTTATGTTGAATTTGCAAGAGAAAAAGAGCAGTTATTTAAGAGATGGTGCTTAGCCGAGAAAGTTGAATATGATTATGAAAGTCTCGAACAACTTGTATTACTTGAAAAGTTTAAGAACTGTGTCCCTAGTGACATTAAATCTCATCTTGAATAGCATGAGATCGATACCTTGGAAAATGCTGCTCTTGTTGCTGACAAGTATTCTTTAACTCATAAAGTCCCTGTTGTAGGCAAATCATTCACTCAGCAGGATACTAGTAGAAAGGTATTTCAGCCTAATACGACTCCTCATAAAACTCAGTCTGGCACAACTTCTAAAAATCAAGCTTCTGATCAACTTGATTCAAAATCCTTGTCTATTCCTACGTGTACCTATTGCAAGAAAAAAGGACACGTCATTTCTGATTGCTTTAAATTGAAATATAGGCATCAGAATCAAGATAGACCTATCCCAAATGCTCTTATTTGTAAGAGGTCAAGGTCACGGTCATTTATTGAAAACAATACATTGGTTGGGTCTAATAAATCCCAGTCTGATTTTATTATGGAGAATTATGAACCATTCATATCGAAGGGTTCTATATCACTCTTGGGTGATTTAGCTAATCCTATCCCTATTAAAATATTAAGGGCTACAGGAGCTTCTCAGAGTCATTTATTATCAGGTACTTTGCCTTTTTCTGAGAAGTCCTGTTCTAATGAGAGTGTTCTCATTCAGGGAGTAGAGTGCGGCTTTCTTAATGTTCCTCTCCATTCTGTAAATTTGTCATCAGACTTAGTTTCAGGACCTGTGACAGTCGGTGTAGTGTCTACTTTACCCGTTGAGGGCATTCATTTGTTACTAGGCAACGACCTAGCTGGAAACAAGGTTGTGGTTAATCCACTTGTAACTGACAAGCCTTCTTTGGATCAGAAACTTGATCCTATTGAAAAAGAATACCCTGATTTATACTCAGCTTGTGCAGTTACCAGAGCTATGGCAAAGAAAGCTCTTGAGAATGATTTTGATAAGGAAAATATTCCTTTAGCTGACACATGCATTTGTCAGGCTTTTGATGAGATCACTTTCACTCCTAATTTGGATCAATCAAAAGGTATTGATCACAGTGATCCTCTTTTAAATACTCATTCTCTTTTATCTAATCAGGGTCATAAACGACAATCACTTGTCGTTGAACAGGGAAAAGATCCTGAGATCTCCTGTTTGTTTCAGAGGGCCATTAGTGAAACTGAAGCCACTGAAGTACCTGTCTATTATTTCATTAAAAATGGAATTCTTATGAGAAAATGGAGACCTCCCGAGGTACCTGCTGGTGACGAGTGGTCAATGAACTATCAGATTGTAGTTCCAAAATCATACAGACAGGAAATACTTAGTCTGGCCCATGAAACTCCTTTGGCTGGTCATTTAAGGATAAATAAGACTTATCACAAGATCTTGACTCACTTCTATTGGCCAAAAATCAAAAGTGATGTTTGTAAATTTTATAGATCTTGTCATACTTGTCAAATGGTAGGAAAACCCAATCAGAAGATACCTAAGGCTCATCTGCAACCTATTCCTGCATTTGACGAACCATTTAGCAGAATTATGGTAGATTGTGTTGGTCCCTTATCTAAGACCAAGTCAGGCAAACAGTATTTGTTGACCATTATGTGTGCGTCAACAAGATTCCCACAGGCAATTCCTTGAGGAATATTAAAAACAAAACCATAGTAAAAGCTTTGATAAAGTTTTTTTTTTACTCAATTTGGCCTTCCCAAATCTGTCCAATGAAAGGTCAAATTTTATGTCTGGAATTTTCCAGCTAGTTATGCTTGAATTTGGCACTCAGCAATTCAAGTCAAAAGTGAAATTATGGTTTCACAGAACTTTACTTTAGAGAAGTTTTGAGTCTTGTAATAGAGTTCATTCTCTCTTGCTCATTCTTCAAAATTTTCTTCAAATTAGATTTTACGGCCCTTACAAAGTTAAGAAGAAAATGAATGAGTTAAATTATAACAACAGTACTCTGATCTAAATAAATTAATGGAGTACTAGTATATTGAAAGAGAAAGCCAGGTAAATTATGCAATTAATTTAGTTGTACCTGTCCCACAAACTGAGGATTTAAGTGAAGAAATTCAATTGTTGATCTTGGAGCAACGAATCTTCGGAATTCGGAAATTATGAAAAATCTGGACCAGAAACTTTTACATTTGCAACAACAAGAAAGGAATGAAATTAGACAGTTATTATTCGAGTATGAGCACTTGTTTCCTGATATTCCTACGAGGACAAACAAAATTTTTTCATCACGTTGAAATTGTAGATTCAAAACCTGTGAAACAACACCTATACAGGATGAACCCTCTCAACCAGGAATATTTGAAAAAGAAAATTCAGTATTTGCTGGAGAACGATTTCATAGAGCCTAATAAAGGTGATTGGAGTTCATCATGTATACTTGTTCCGAAACCAGATAAAACTTTCCGTATGTGCACTGATTACAGGAAGGTGAACCGTGTGACAAAAACAGATTCATTTCCATTACCAAGAATCGATGACTGTATTGATAAAATTGGAAATGCCAAGTACGTCACCAAATTTGACCTTCTGAAAGGATTTTGGCAAATTCCACTTACGGAAAGAGCAAAGGAAATTTCGGCATTTGTGACTCCAGATGGACTCTATCAATATAAAGTAATTCCGTTTTTGTGATGAACAGTTCGCCAAGTACTTTTCAACGCTTGATGAATATGATTACCTCTGGTCTAGATTATTGTGATGCTTGCATTGATGATGTCATCATTTACAACAACACCTGGACAGAACATCTAGCAACAATTCGGAAATTCTTTGACAGACTCACTGATGGAAATTTGACAATCAATTTATCTAAAAGTGAGTTTTGCCGTGCTTGTGTAACTTTTCTAGGACATATTGTGGGACATGGTCAAGTTAAACCTATAGATGCTAAGGTTAAGGCTATCTCTGATTTCCCTGTGCCTGTCAGTAAAAAGCAACTGATGCGATCTTTGAGTATGGGTGGATACTATGGGAAAGTTTGATCCAATGTTTCTAATATTGCTGAACCCCTGACAAACTTGTTAAGTGAGTAAAACAAGTTTCTTTGGACTGAAAAGTGTCAAAAGGCTTGAGATAGGTTAAAAGCCATACTCAAAAGTGCGCCGGTTCTTACAGCTCCAAATTTCAGTCAATCTTTTAAATTATCTGTTGATGTAAGTGATGTTGGGGTTGAAGCAGTATTGATTCAAGAAGATAGAAATGGTGTTGATCACCCAGTGTGGTATTTCTCTAAGAAATTAAATAAACACCAAAGAAATTACTCAACAATCGAGAAGGAATGTTTGGCTTTAATAATGGCATAACAGCATTTTAAAGTTTACATTAGTTCAGCTCCTTCTCCGGTTGTTGTGTTTAGTGATCACAACCCCATTACTTTCATCGACAAGATGAAAAATAAAAATCAAAGATTATTAAGGTAGAGTTTGTTTCTGCAGGAATATAATCTTGACATCAGGCAAAGGAAAAGACAATTTGATTGCAGATGCACTTTCCCGTGTATAGAAATATTATTTCATGTACACTTTGTATAATTCATAAGAGTTTTCTTATGTAATTTTGTTTTACCTCATGTATAATTTACATATGGTAAAATGAAAGCTTTATTATATAAATCTTTCTTTTTCTTTATGGGGGAAGTGTTACGAATATGTAATTAAATTACTTGTGTGTGAGTTTTAAATTTTTTTTTTTTTTTTTTTTTTGTTTCATTACATTACATTTGATTATAATGATAATTTTTACGGGATTTGACTATTTTCGAAAAGTCACTTGTCTGTTTTGACCTGATTTGAACGTAAAAGGTATTACATTATCAGTATTTTTAGCTCACCTTGGTTGAGACGTTTGATAAACACTAAGCGAAAATGAATGGCTATTACCAAGGTCATGTTCTGCTTGCGTGATAGCTCTAATTTGTAAACAACTTATTTTTTATTGAATCTTATAGTAAGATTCGTTAAGTTCTTTCAAGGCTTACGTGTCTATCGGCTGTGCGCTTTTACTGCGTTGTTCCATCTGGGTGACCACGTAGGCCACCATGTGATCTAAAATTGAGGGTTTAATTCTCAATCTCAGTGTTTTCTGGTTCAGTCGTATTTTAAACCTTGAGGTCTCAAGAGGTTTTTATTGTTGCTGCCAGCTTGTTCTGAAGTTCATCTTTATTTTTGAATTTAATAATTTATTCTCTAGAAAAGTACACAAGTGTTCTTTTTTATAAAATTTCTGCGACAAAAACATTCATTGGAAATTTATTCTGGAATTCTAAACAGAACATTATGAATTGTGTTTCAACGAGGAATTGTTGCCATCAGTACAACGACCTCATCTGACGTCATCGTCTTCCATATTGGAACTTCATAGAGATTCGAACCTGGATTGAATTGGAACTGTTTAATGATAGGACTTGTCTTTTTCAATTCTAAGATTAATTTTTGGATTATTTTCACAAACCGTAAGTTATATTTCATATTTTTAACTTGTTTTCTAGGGAAATAAATTATTTTGTTAAAATTTACAAAGCTTGTTGACTTCACTCTTTTCTTTTGTTACATATGTACCAGCCTACACGTAACAATATGGATACCATATATATATATATATGGAAGATATATATATATATATATATATATATATATATATATATATATATATTATATATATATATATATATATATAATATATATATATATATATATATATATATAGAAGCTGATATTGACAATGTGGGGAAAATAGCTACAAGTAACTAACATCAGGAAACCGATTTTTTTAGGACACATTCATGACCTCCATTTTCCCTTCCTCTCTCGTAACTCTTAGCGTGAAAATTCAAAGTTAGAAAATGCAAGCATTGCAAAAGCCTGACAGAACAGCTGCAGTGGATACTAATGATATTGTTTTCTTTGCTGCGTTTCTAAAATCTACCTATCGAAGAGCTCTCTCTCTCTCTCTCTCTCACTCTCTCTCTCTCTCTGTATGTATTGTTTCGTTATTCCCTTCTTAATTATTTTTAAAATTAAATGCTTTTGATTGTGGTATATTTAAAGTGTATATAAAATCTAACTTTATTATTGACCATGCGTATTTTTTAATCTGTAGTGCACTAAATCAATGATTTAGTGCATTCAGTGCATAGTTTGGTTTCATCTGTAAGGAACTAAATCGGTGATTTGGAGCATTCAGTTTGAATAGCGAATCCTCAGTACCGTCTTAATGGACAAGCATCATAGGAATAGAAATATATTTTTCATTAAGAGCATGATTTATAATGTCTTCATTTAAGCTGTCTTACTTTGGCTGGAAACATCATAATTTACAAAACCAATGAAACAGATTTATTTAGTAGGAGGAGCAGTTATTTAAGCAAAATAGACAACATCTATATCGATGTCTGTATTGTCGAGACGCCATAAGTAGAATATTTTAAGATTATTCATTGGAAGTTTTCTTTCCCTTTTTGTTGAGACCACAACTTATAAGGAGAACAAAAAAAATATATTTTGTCGGTATTGTTTCTATAATGAAACTCTGACAGCATGCAGGTTTTGAGTTAAGAGTGACTTTAAGTGACGAATTTGAATGTTTCTCATCCTCTCCATCACGAAATATTCTATAAAATTTCTTTTCCATTATGAAATAATGTTCATCATATTTCAGTGTTTAATATGTATTTTTGTGTAGCTATTAAATGTAATAGTAAACGAAAACAAAATGAAATTCTTTTCTCAGCAACAAAATAAAATTCTTACACGAAAGTCTGTTACAGCACCGACAAGCAAGCATCTCTTTTCTTATTTTCTCTTTAGCGATCCATCACTAATTAGCGTAATGCCTATTACCTGGGCTCCTAATCAATATATTTTCTGAACAGACGAAATCCGTCGTTGGGTAATACATATTCATGTAAAGTTTACGAGTTATGCCACACCAATGAAAGCCTGAACTATACATTTTGCTGATTTGAAGCAGCACTCATATGATTTCCTGACGGCTTGAATCATCAGTTTTAATCATGAAATGTCGACGAGTCAGCGATTTTTAAATCACCTTAATTTAATTTATTTATTTATTTATTTATTTATTTATTTATTTATTTATTTGTTCTTGTTTGCAAGCGCTACATTTCAGATGGAAAAAACCCCCATATCAAATCACGGAAAAAATGAGAATAGTTTCTTCTGGTTCAGTCGTGGGTTAATATTGTAAAACAATTCGGCTGCTTTTCGCTGCATAGTGAAACCTTTCTATGAAGTCCACTGATAATGTTTTATATATCGGAGCGTAGATTCGGTTAAGGTGAAGTATGTCGATAAACCTGAGACATTGGCGCATAAATATTGTCCTTTATCAGCAGATGTCCTTCATGATGATGGTTCACTTTAGTTGATTTGATTAATTTATTTTCAAGTCAACTGAACTTATTTTTCGTTTACACTGTGAAAGGCAAAGTGGATAACATACAGCATTCCTTATTTGAGATATAAAATACCGACAACGATCGATAGAATCAAACCTTGTAAGTTACACTACGCAAATGAAATAGAGGACAAGATCATTGCAAATATATAGTTTTCATTGTTTTGTGGTTATTACTAATCCTTTTTGGCATTATGGCCCGCATTGTTTTGATAGAAACCAGAGATTTTGTTTGAAAATTATTTTGGTTATCGTATACACGTCTGATGTACGGTGAACCTGGTGTACCGAGAATCTTTTGTTGTTATTAAGGATTGTCAATTCATATATAATGAGAAGCAAAAAAATAAACTATGATAAATAAGTAATATTTTATATCAGCAGTTAAGAAGATTATGTCTTGATTCAAATATGGCATGACCATCAATATTTGGCAAAGTTTCTCTTGATAAGGTAGTCGCTATTAAACCTCGAACTTTATCCCTATCGTTTGGACACAGTTTTTAAGCTTTTCTTTCACGTATGTTTGCGCTTTTCCTAATGACGCTAACTATATACTTAATACCTTTCGTAATATACAAGATTTTAAGCACACAAACATATTCCTGTTTTAATATTTTTCTTGAAGAGAAAATATGAAAGAGCATGAAACATTATTTTATGAAAACATCGTCGATTTTAGTTCCTCTGTCTTGCCCCAGTTACTAAGATTTCAAAGCATCCAAGTATTTTATATAATTATTGTTGAGATATTAAATTAGCCGAGCGGACATTAAGTGTGTCCTTTTTGTCCTTTCGGCATATGTACTCTAGATTACCAGAAAGAATCAATTTCTTTTTGCTTTATTGCACTCTCCCTTCCAAATAAATTTATGCTTAATGCTATCTGGCAAGCACAATTTTCTTGACATGATGCATTTGATGCGAGTAAATTGATGGACAAACGCTATGGCAGTGTCCTGAAATTAATACTCTATGTCTCTCTGCGAGGTATTGGGGTGTCGTTAGCATACAATTTAGGCTGGTTTTATGGAATCTAAAGACTGGACAGGAAAATAAAGAAGAATTGTTTCGGGCTTTGAAGGTCCCAATTTTGTCTTATGCCAATTACGTCCATATGGGTACATCACAAAAAATATCTTTTTGGTCCTGTACACATAAAATTCTGCTTTGGCATACCCTCCCCTAACATTGGTTGATTTGAAATATAAAAAGTAATGGCTCTGAAAATAAAATTATATCAAGAAGCATTTTCTGACGATAGATGAGATACACATAGACTGCATACATTGTCAGTGCTTGACAATAAAATTGATCCCAGTGACCAGTTAAAAACAATTATTTTAATCGTCTTCCCAATTCTTAATCGAGTGCGCCCGTTTCCCTGCACCTTTGTATGGAAAATGACAAGATAATGTCAACTTAAGCAAAACAACATATTCTGGCTTTTGGCTATTGCAATTATTCATAAGTAGCAATAATAGTGAAACTATCGATTTTGTATTTCATTATCTTAGGTGCCATCGCTAACACCCAATAAATATACAGTGCATCTCTCACTTGCTCTCTTTCATGACTTCGCCTGACTTGGGAAACACTACTGACAAATCCAATACCACTTAATACTGATGGACAGAGAGGAATAATTCTACTGGATTGATGTCAAATGTTGAAGACCAATGAATGATCGTAAGAGCGGATATTAAGGTAAGGATAAATTCAAGAATATATTCGATATAAAATACAATAATATCTGTCGAATATGTCCTCTGTAGAACTGGTAAAAAGTGACCAGTTTGATCTCGTGAGTTTTACAGACCTAATTTTATTCTACTGGGATCCTATTTCTAGGAACATGATTGAAACCATGCAGTCACTGGTTTTAAAATTTCTATATAAGCTGTAATTTTGAGAAACAGGAAGAATGTGGAGAAGAAAACTGGTCACTTCGCATTATTTAGGGCCCATAGATAACGGAATGAACTAGGCACATTCCATAACTAGCTGTGTGATAATAGACAGCAGCTGTTACTTTGACAGAACATAGTTTTAGTCTTTTACGTTCTTTCTGCCTTAACTTGATGGACTCCTACAACAAAATAAAACCATTTCAGAATTTTGTACTCGGAATTTCATCTGGCTATTAGCATCGGTTGTCCTTAAGAATGTAGACGCAAGTTAATTGTTATTACAACAAGTACAAAATCCGCATACCCCCATAATTGGAAATTCAAGCCTTAAATATTTGTTTTTGCAGGGTAACCCGAGTGCACCAACTCATACAAGCAGCAGCCAATGAAGTAATCAAATGCATTGTACTAGTAGCACTCAATATGACACAGTTAAAACATAATTAAATTAATTAGACATTCAGATTATAAGTCATTTTTATCTAATGACAATGTATTGCGCTGAAATATCAAGTCAACAAGCTGTTAAAATAGAAATATTCGTGAGAATAATTTACATGAGACGAAACAGAGTAAAAAGGCATATTATGTTCATGGAAAATTAAGAAAATTGAAAATTAAAAATTAGTGGCACAGCATATTTCAGGAAAAGATAATGGAACCTTAACTGATATGGAAACTACATATCCAACCAAGGTAATTTCTAGAAGTTAGTTGAATGAATCCAAAACATATCCCACCAAAAAATTAATTTATGATTATATCTTTAAGGGAGTGGATTCGATACATATCCAACCAAGAAGGTAATTTATTATTATATCTTTAATGGAGTGGATTCAATACATATCCAACCAAGTAGATATTGTATGAATATATGTTTAGTGAAGTGGATTCAGTTCAGTCCCACAGGGCCGTGGAGAGCGATCACGGGCCCTGGGGTAAGGAACACCCGAGCATCTCCCAGTTCTTGTTCAAACAAAATTTTTCTTTTATAAAATTAAAAAGTGTTGTTCTGCCCGGGCCCCCTTACAGGCTCGGGCCCTGGGGATATATCCCCGGTTGCCCCCCTCCACCTCTTGTCGGCCCTGCATATCCAACCAAGAAGGTAATTAATAATTATATCTTTAGTGGAATGAATTCAATACATATCAAATCAATAAGGTAATTTATGGAAGTTAGTCTAGTTGATTCAATACATATCCAACCAAGAAGTTAATTTATGGAAATTATTGGAGTGGATTCAATAGAGTCTAAACAATAATGTAATTTATGGAAGTTAATAGAGTAGATTCAATATATATCCAACCAAGAATATAATTTATTGTTACTATGTCTTGAGGATCCTTCATATATTACTGTTTACATATTTCTTCTAAGTTTCATATTTTCAGAGCATTCTGTTGAATTTGTGTAAATTACTATACATTTTTCAGTAATGCATTTAAATTATCAATAGAGCGTAATTTTATTTAAGTAGATATACACTAGAGTGCTCTAAAGACAAATGCCTATGTTATGCATGTATTTGACTTATTTTATTTCTTGATATTTTATTTATATATCAATGCTGTTGGCAATGAGTCAGTCCACCTTGTAGGCCTGGGCATATTTGCATAACACAAAATACACCGTTGGATATGTACAGCGCACATAATTGAAGCATAATAAGATACTTACAAAATGCATTAGTATACCATAAATAGTATGCAGACCCATACAATTTCTGTACACTCACAAACACGCTTTAGACAATAGTGCTTGGCAGGTAATACACAAAAACATTTGGCAAAACATGATCAGAAGCAAATTAAACGCACATTCAATCATAACATATTGGCATGTTTCATCGTATTCATATTACTGATACTATTTTGCATGTACATGGTACGCCGCATAAAAAATAAGGGTCCTTCAGTAATAATTAACGAACGCTTGAAGAATGCAAAGAAGCTGAATATTTGACAGAAATGAATTATATTACACAAAGTAGTCCGCGAAAAGAAAATGAATTATATTACAAAAAAAGAGTGGTCCGCGAATAAGAAAATGAATTATATTACAAAGAGTGGCCTGCGAATAAAAGAATGAATTATGTTACACAGAGTGGTCCACGAATAAAAAATTAATTATATTACAAAGAGTGGTTCGCAAACAAGAAATGAATAATATTACGCAGCATGGTCCCGAATACGAAAATAAAGTTTAACTAGAGTTGTACGAATTTTAGGATTAGGTAAAAGACTTTCAGTAAAGGTGCATAAAGAGCTTCCATGAACGATATGAATAGGAGTAAGGAGATTAGACATTTAATTCGGTGCAAAAATTATTTACGGTTTTATACACTAAGAGAGATCTATGGTATTTGATTCTGTCATGAACAGGAATCCAATCCTATTCCGTGACTATTTCTCTAGAAGGGTTGTAACGTCAAATTTTGCTGTAAATCGGGCTTCTCGCTTCTTGCATTGTTTATTCATTCAGTGTCAGAATTTACAGCCAAAATGATACATTTGTAGTCAATAATAGATTGAAGGTAGATATTATAGAAAAGTTTGTAATATTAGTTCAAATATATGAAATTATAAGTTCCAACCAAATAATTTTAACAAAAACTATTGAACAACGCTTATCAATATGAATATTCAAATGTAGATTTTCATCTCTAAGTACCCCAAGAAAATTTTAACAAGAAACGAATATCAGTTTAATACATTCGAGAGATAATTGCATGTTAATTTATCAGCCAATCATTGTTGAGTATTATTTTTCATGAAAGCGAATTGATCGTCATCTGATTAGATATATACAGTTTGGAAACAGAAACCATGTCCTTCAGCTGTTTGATTTCAATATTGTATGTTGATTTCCCAGAGGAATGAATTGTTGTGTCATCAACAAATAAAAACAGTGTTATTCTAAGAGGCATGGAATAGTAGATAATTTATATTCATTAGAACTAGAATAGGATGAAATCAGAAATCTTGGAACTAAGAGAATAATACTCTTGACATTAGAATGGCGAATGACAGGCATTTCATGATTATGGATATACGATCTAAACCAAGAGATAGCCGAATGTGAGCATTTATGAGTTAGTACATTCATCTACTAGTTAAATCAATGCAGTTTTAAAAGAGCTCTAACACCGGATTTTTTTGCTGTAAAAAGCTATATTTATGATGGTAACTAAGAAAATGGCGGACAACATGTTTTTCAAATAATATGGAAAGAGCAGGGATGATTAGTATAGGGTTGCAATTAGAGGAGTCTGTGTTGTTGTCATCTTTGTTTATCGGGTTTAACTAGTTTAAATGCTTGTGAGAAGACTCCAGTGATATACTATGGTCTATTAACTAGATGATAGATTCAGCGATTGCATAAGTATATTAATTCATTAATATTATTTGGACTGAAATTGAAGAGATAGCTGTCATTCGGCATTCTGATGTCATGAGTATTATTCACTTTTTTCCACTTTGTTGCACTTTATCTTTGGATTTGAATGGTAGACAGAAGTAAGATCCCTTTCATTTACAAATGATCGGAATCTATCATACTCATTTTTGGAAGAAAGGTCAGTGAGAATATGCTTGGAAACAGAAGAAGAAAATGATTAAGCTGTTCAAAAATATCATGGATATTGTATCAACGACGTGAAGTTCATTGAAAATGTTAGTGTTGTTCTCAGTGTTGAAGCTTCTAAGTTAATTGAAAATGTTCGAGTTGTTCTCAGTGTTGAGACTTCAAAGTTCATTGTAAATATTAGCGTTGCTCTCGGTGTTGAAGCTTCTAAATTCATTGAAATAGAATTATTTTCAATGTTGAGGCTTCTAAATTAATTAAGATCTTCAGACTTCAAAAATATTATATAAAAGTAATTTCTCTAAGCTTGTATAAACATGAGATTGTATTTACTTCTTACGTAGCTATAGTTTGTTTTCCACAGTCGTTTAAACAGTGAAAACTGAATCTAAGTTTGTGTATTTCCACAAGTACAGAGGAAAACCACTAAGGATGTTTTGGTTTTACACATTTAGTTTTACAGAAACATTTAAAACATTTTAAAGGGCAGAGTACCAGTATACAAGCCACAAAGGCAGAATACCAGTCTACAAGCCACTGGAATATATCATTTTGAAGAAAAAACTGTAGATACAAAGCAGTTTCAACTTCAATTGCAAAGAACATTACATCGAACTTCGTGAAAGATCACTATAAAACTGAAGCGTGTTTTTGTGGTACTTTCCTTGTATCGCACAATGAATAATTGTCACCAACTGGGAACATCGGCACAAACCAATCAAAAAAGTGTTATGGGCCGGAAACAGACACGATCTATAGTAGTGGAAGAATTGGATCTAATTCTTTTTATTTATTGTTCATTACATGTTTAAAGTACAATGCATGAATGCATTTTATATTTTCATTCTTACGCATATCAAAAGGGATATTTTCATCTTTACTAATGTATCTGACATACACCTCTCCTTGTGTTGATGTATAGTCCACCAAATGCCAACGGGCTTATGAAATGAGGCTTAAAAGTCAATTATGTTCGTAAAATGTTTGATGTTACCTACGACAAGACAGGTATTCTTTGCATACTTAGCTAAACTTGTATCTATATTGTATGATTCTTAACTCGTGATTTCCGTTGCCTTATACAACAATACTGCTTTGTTTGTCTCATTTGTGTAATCTTCACACTGAAATAATTTTATCTCCACAATAACATGTCAATTTATACTTCAACAATATAAATAAAATAACCTGTGAAAAATTACTCATCTTGCTAACGGTTGAAATACACTTTGACGAATATGCGGTTTGTTTAGTGGCCTAATTAAAACGATAAATTACAAAAATCAAGCTCACTGCGCTAAGATTTCCATTTGGTGACAGATGTTCAGATTTAGGGGTCCGACGTGGCCTCAAATCAGTAGATGTTTAAGCAATGTCCCTAGAAAACATTACCAGTTCTCCAATACTTGTTAGACCATTGTGCTTAAATGTCAGAATTGGGAATGGGACGAGATACCAAAAGAGGAATATTACTATCTAACATAAATGAATGTAATATATACTTTTTTCCTTACCTATACAAAATATTTCTCAACCTTCGGAGGAAATTTTTATATCTATTGGTCTTTCACGTATTGAAGACTTTGTTTTCTCACATTCTGCTGTGTGTGATTGTGCTGTCGAGTTCAGAACAAGACTCAACAACTGAATTGTTGTCCTCCTTTACGGGACGTGATGTCAAAACATCACATGCCCAAAATCTGGATGGATCTCTGTACCAAACACTGATGAACACACCTTCTGGATTCTATGATCACTTGTTCGTGTTTTCCTGTCATGGTATAACGATAAACATTATACAAGATGTACTCAGAAAACCATTAAAAGGACTCGATTTTATCTACGAGAGTGGTAGGATTCGTTCATACTTCTCATCAACTGACCTACATAACTGTATAAATTCTGTATTCAGATTTCGTGATGAAAGTGGCCTTTCCCCATTGCTATTTAGGATGTATCGTCACGTTAACATCAACAAAACAAATTCAGTTATAAATAAAAAGAGAATCTAAAGATATATCTTCAATATATCTACTTTCTTTTGTCGGTCGTTATAAAAGAGCTGTGTTGTTTGCATACTTCTAGTAAATATATCTTGGATTGGCTCTTGTAAGCACTGTTGATAAATATGCCTGATATAGAAAGTGAGGAATTAGGTCATTATATGTTTCTTAAGGCTCAAACCATATTTTCAACAGCTTTCCTATACAAGAGAGAATATCCTTCAATGTTTTTTAAATATCTCATGTTTTGATCCGACTGAAAAAGAAATACTAAAACAAGGTCTTCGTAAAACATGCCTATATAGTTATTCGAAATAAATAGTTATTATTATCCCTCACCTGTAACGGAAAATTGCATTTTCTATATTTTTTATAAACAAATAAAATAGGTATACGATTAAAGAGTCAACAATATTTCTATGTGAGTGATATGACCAAGATCCTTCTCACGTGACGTCTGCAAAACAGAAAAATAATGCTTTAAACATATTATTTATTTGATAATATTAATAATTAAAACAAAATGTGTGTTTCTTAAGAACTGAATAAATTATTTCTTGAGTTTCATAGAAGCATGTATATATGCACTTGCAATGTTCGGCTAATTAATTACGCTGAAAGGGTCACATAGGATCGATTTCATTTATTAGACGATACATTTATCACACACAGGGAACTACTATAATATTTAAAGCTTGCCCAAACAGAAAACCACATTTTGATTTTTAGTCAGTTTCTTTGCAGATATTGTTACGAGTTGCATGCTCTTAAAAACAAGTAACAGAAAAGAGTGAAAAGCAACAAGCTTTGTGAACAATGAGAAAAAAGTACTTACGGTATGCGAAACAAATCCCAAAATAATGCTAGAATTACAGACACAAGTCCTAATAATTTAAGGTCCTGAATAAAATTCAGTAGAAGTCCAAAATAAATCCAAAGATGAAGATGTTGATGTGCCTGTTATAACCTATATAACGCTGATGTGTCAATAGTCTTTTGTTGAATCACAGTAATATAATTCCAGGTTTGATATCACTATAAATTCCAGTGAATGTCTCTGTCCAAAAATGTTATCAGATCACATTTGTGTTTCCAGAGAAAATAATCACTGGAATTAAATAATTTCAAGAAATAGATTCCAGCCCAAAATGAATTACTGGTCACAACATATAATGCAACTTGATTTTGCTAGATCTTTAAAGCACGAAAAAAAAAAAAAAAAAATTCCTTTAGTTACAAGATTATATAGTTCTCTACTCGACCTCAGGTCACAAATAGCATTTTCTAAAAGCAGACTATTATGTAATGGAAAATAACATTCTAGAATGATCCTGATGTTTACAGAATAAAAATATTAGTTCTTATTAGAAACCAGAACCTGGACTATGTCAAAATACACTAAGGAAATTCCAAAACCTAGACCTAGACACAAAGAAACATTTACTTCTATTAATAATAATTCTGATTTTAAACCCAGACACACACAGAATAATTAGCTATGTGTTAGTTGTTTACAGAATAAAATAAAAAAGGCAATCATGTCAAGCAGAATGAACTCCGTTTTGGACAAGGTCAAGTCTAACATACAATATTACATTAAAATAGCATGTAATGAAATTTAAAACATAGACAAAAACCTACTAACAAACAATGCAAATTAAATATACATAACAATATAGTATAAAGGTACGTTGTACATTGTCACAAAATGATTTTAAGTTATTGACTTGATTTATGAGTGCATTCAATAAGTTTAGATTTTCAATATAATAAAGACCTGAAAATATATTATCTGAACTCAACTGTACTAAAAACGCATTATCTAAAGTCGAATGTAAAATAAAAATTCATGTAAGCAATATGAACGTGTTTGTGGCGTAATAGTTCTCACCAGGCGATAAGCTCATGCACTTCATGATACCTGCAAAAGTATCTGTATTAAGCGGCCATATGCAAGGCAAAACTGGGACAGTCACAAGTACAATTACTATGGACAGGAGCTAAAACCTGGACATTTAGAGTGGCCAGATTAAGGTACGAAAAATCTTTATTTCTTTTATCATTTTGAATAATTTTGAGACAAGTGTTGTAACTGCGTACAGCTGGGAAATATTTTTGGGAAGTAAAGTTTTTTCTTTTGTTTTATTTTTGTTTATATAGAATAGGAGTTGTTTTAAGGATTATAATTTATTTATTACAACTCATTCTAGTAGATTGTTTTTCACAACTTCCGTATTTATTATGCATAAGTCATTGGTTATTCCCTACAAATTATGTTTATCAAATATATTGATTGTAATTCATATTTATGTATGCAACGCCAGAAAGTTGAATATATTATGCTATTTTTATTTTACTTGTATAGATCAAACTGCAACGTAAATACTTTATATTTTCATTGTCTTGCCTTCATAAAATGTTAGGTTCGCTTTCATTTAGTGAAGAGAGAGATAATAAAGTAATTGTAGACTTGACATAGAGTGCACTTGTAGAAAACAGCACGAAGTATGTAAAAGTCATTTCGTGTAATGTACATATTAACCGTATACTAAAACTCAAAATGACTTTCGCTTTGTAGTCACTGCCAACCCTGGAGCGTTAAGGCCACGTTGAGACTGCTAGCCAGGGAATGCTGCCACGAGGGCGGACAAACCCGGGACGTCCTAAGAACGTCGGGTCATGGGAGTCCCAGTCACAAGATGTACCCTATAACTCACTATACCGTGGAGAAGCCATTAGAGGGCGCACCTACACAGTCAAGTAGCCATTGGTGGGCGTAACTACGCAGTGAAGAAGCCATTGGAGGGCGTATATACCCAGTGAATAATAATTCAGTGCAATAACATATAAAGTGCTCTAAAGAACTTTAAGAATAGACAATAATGTTTAGAGCGGTTTAGCTGCAGTTTTTTTTCTACTATTGTGCAATTCTTTTTATTATTCATCATAATCATCTAATTAAATAATTTTTGTGCGTGTTGTCTCCATGTTCTCCATAAGTAGCATTCCAACCATCCATTTCTTCATTCTGTGACATACACAAGATATAAATCGACTTATATTACTTGTAATTTTATCTACATCATTAATATAGCTGTCACAGGCCTCTAGGCTGTTAGGAACCTACACGTTTGTTGATAAGGAAAAACAATCTGCTACTGTCACTATGAGAAGCCAACCCATAACCAAAACAAGGAAACTTAAATGAAATAAAAGCCAAAGAAAACACGTTAATCAATACACAAGTACCGAATGCATACTTTCTATATCTGTTACTTTTATTCACTTGTTTTCTTCAAAGTTCTGATTTATTCCATTAGAACTAGTCCAATTTAATTTCAGAATCAATGTAAACGTTTGGTGAATTTTGTTTTCTTCTTTTTGTTTGGAAAGAATACAAACCTTGCAGCATACATCAGTTTGGACTTGTTAGGTCCGTTTGGAAACTCGATGGAGAGACTTATTAGGTCCGCTTGGAGACTCGATGGAGACTAAATTAGTTTTATCTCGATTAATTCTGAGAATTAGAAAATTAATTATTCTAGATGAAAGCTAAAACAAAAAGTAAATTAATGAAATAAATTTTTTTACAATGCTTGTGCGATTCATAAGCTTTTGTCTGTTCACGGAACAAGAAAAATTATTGTAACGTTCAATGAATTGCTAAATGCATTTGCAATCATTCTAATGCACATAAATCCCGGGAGAGCATGTTTGAGAAACTTTTGATTTTTCTCCCAAGTCAAAACGTGATTAGTCTATACGAACTCTTGGCTTCACTGTTACATTGGATGTATTTTACAGCTTCATGTGTAATAAAATATTAAATGTGTGCAAAGCCTTATCGTTGTATGACGAACGATGATCTCTAGTCAAATTAAAAATTTCTTGGGGAAAAAGAAATGAACATAGAAATAAGTTAGCCATATAGGTCATTAGTCTGAGGAACTGATGTAATTTAGTTTTAAATTGCTAAAAATATTAACCAAGGCAATTAAATTGAGACCTGTGAAAGCAACAACACAGACAATAAAAGAAATTCTTGCGTTGGTGCATTACGTGGCTACTTTCTGGTTTTGCAAGAGATGTTTAATTTTTAGACGAGAATACAATTTCCATCATAAATGGAAAGTTTTAATGTCCCGGCTCAGGTATTTGCAAAGAGATAGCGATAGATTTTGTAAAGAACCTGATAAACATGGTTGAAGAAATTGCTTTATTACTTTGCAATTTAATTCTTTAACGAGTCTGACAAGACAAAATGAATTACAAACTTTAAATTGCGTGTATTACACTCGTTTTAAAGAGCAATAACAATATCAGATCCTTCTATACAAAAATTACAGACTCGTTCTATCAGATGTTATAATGGCAGGGGACAAATTCAGCCGATCTGACGGAAAAGGAAACACAAAATACCAAAGGTGGAATCAATGCGTTTATTTAAAAAAACAAACTGGTATCATCATGGATAAAATATAAATCGAGGAAACTAATCAAATCAAAGCTACATGTTAATGTCAAGAAACTATTACAAACAAAATCGATACTGATGCAAAGGAAAATAAATTGAATAATATTATCATATTGAATAAATAGTACTATTCATTGTTTCAATACGCAGTTTTCTTCATAAAATGAATTATGTGCAAGAACATATTTATTAAATTTTTCGTTGTTTCAGAAATCCAGAATGACGTTAAAAACTGACAGCATCTTCGAACATAGATGTCTAAATTTGTCCCATCTTGTCCTCGGACATTGATGGTTGTAATCTTGGAAACTTTTAAGGCAGAGTTTGTATGCACTTAGCTCGTTTGCATATAGATTATTTTGAATCCTGATTAATTTCTTAGTCCATTACTGTCTATGCTAGGATCGTGTTATTTTGAATCGGATTTTACTAATTATATTTCTTAGTCCATTACTGACTATGCTAGCATCGTGTTATTTTGAATCGGATTAGCCTAACTAATTTCTTGTCCATTACTATCTATGCTAGGATCGTGTATGTGCGTGTTCTTCATGGTGAAATCGGGTGAGACTGGACAAACTTAAGTTCAAATGGAATACCAGAGTAAATCATCTAAAACCCTGTAATCTGCTTTTTATTCATTTGTCGTTTATTCAAAACATCGGTATCAAAATGCTAACTGGACATTTACCATTTTAAGAACCATATTTGCCGTTGTGCTACAAGGGGAAAGCACATTTCATCGAAATAATCAAACTGCATCTTTCCTTAGAACCATCATATGGTACTGGTGGTAACTGAATAACTTTCTTATTATATTTTGATTCAACTTCAGACAAGATTTCTACTGAGTCGTCAACATGGAAAGAAATATTTGCACAAACGCTTCCAGCATTTTGCCTCATGTGGAAGAACTTCATCTTGAGCACTGGGAGAAGTTCCCGCCACTTCAGAAGGAAATAAGCCTTGCTCTGGGAGTTCTCACCATGAGTGTGTTATTAGTAGCATCCGGTGCCAATATATTGATCATAATCTCTTTCATTAGGTGAGTTTTGTTTCTGGCTGAGTTTTTTTCCCTGATCAGAACATAGCTGCTTTTCATTAGATTGATGCCTACAGAAGTGTTCAATCCCGATTATCAAATTTTATTCTGATAATCATTGAAATGCAATTTAACATAAAGAATTAACAATATCTAAAACCTGTTAGAAGTGGTTTTAGTTTTATTTTCAAAGATATTCCAATATTACAGCCATTGTGCTAAGAAAGCATGTTTAGCGCCTTTCGTTTAGGTAATTAGTTCTAGAAGCAAACTACCCAAGTCAGGTTTATTTCTAAATACCATTCCATACAGTAAATTCCATTGCTACTTTCGTCTGATCAAACTAAATCCGATCTCATTCTAAAGAGGGTAAACAAATTGGAGCTGATACATATTCAAATATATTATATTTACTTTATTCAAAAAGGCAAATCTTTTAATACCAAGAAGTTGGGCTTGAAATGGTTTATAAATTGTGCATGTGAACTGTGACTGGAGAAAAGGTAGTTGAAGTTAACAAACAAACGCTCACATACCACACACCTTGATGAGTGCAGTCACGGGTTAATTAGCTTGGGTCTGTTCCGCTCAGATTGAAATGTAATCCATCTAGTATCATGTGATTAATTATCATCTTGCGCAAGACTCTCAACTTTAACCTGTTATTCTGATATACAACAACTACAATTATGTATATCTTCTCGATCGGATAATGACTCACAAGATACAAACTAATTTTGCTTACATGGCGTTGAACCTATTGAGTACGAACGCCAGTCCATTACAGATTATTTTATTATTCCATCTGATACTAAACCCTACTGCAATGGTATTTTTATCGGAATCAGGCGACTTTTCTGTCCTGCATGGATACATACAATACTATTTATCATCAGCCACAATTCAAGATTCATTACTGTTTTGTAGTGACAAACGCCAGGTTAAACTGCGAGGAATTTAATTATGCATCGATTTATCCTTGAGACATAACCAATAATAAAGTATGACTTGCTTGTCCTTGTACCAATTGTTATATTTTCACCTGGTGGTTTTGTATGATGGTTCAAAATGTGAATTTCAGATACCGAAGTTTGAGGTCTTCCTCCACGATTTTAGCTTTGAACCTATCTATTGCGGACCTATTGATGGCTGGTGTTGCATTGCCGTTATTTTCCCTCTCCCACATCAAGGGTGACTGGATAGCAGGTCCTGCAGGTAAAGGCAAAATGGCATGGTGTTTTATAAAATGAAAAGTACAAAGCATACAAAAAGTCAACATCTTGATCCCCTAACAATTTTTGAAGCCAAATAAGCATATATTACTCTGGTTAACTTCCGATTAAAGACGTGCCATTTATGAGATTAAAGTGTAATTTAAACTTAAAGAATTTTCATTTGCATTAGGCTTAGAGAGGTACAACATCTCAAATTAATTTTATTCAAAAAAAGATTATTTTTTATGATAAAGATGAAGGTTTTATTCATAAACTTGAAAAAACGAATGCTGTTCTCATGTTGTTTGGTTGTGGTGTTCATCGAAGGTTTTAAAAATTGCAACAAGGCTTTAGCACTTAAACGATGATAAATAAATAAATTTTTGAAATTTAAATATTTTCTCCAACTGTTATGTGCAATAAATTCTCACAGTTAAGTTAGGAGTAATCATTTCAACACGGTTAATAAAATATTGATATTCCTTTATTTTTTGCCGCCTTCTTTGTATTAAGCATGAACACATTAAATACAATCAAAACTCAGAATGTTTGTCCACAGCCATTGACAGTCATTTTGCAGTGTTCTTGCATATCAAGTCTTTATAGTCAGGGCTTCGAGTTATAAGCCTTTAATGTTGATACCACCGCCTCTGCATAATCAACCCTTTAATGGTATTAAAGATAGGAGAATAAATAAAAAAGTTATTATCATTCTTGTTCTGAAATTCCACTAACTTAATCAATTTTTATCAATGTCCAAAATACATATTTAAGGATTCAAATAGAGAATTTAGAATTTTAGCAAGAATCATCCATGTTTACTCAAAGTACTAGTTCTAGTTATTGTATGCGTGGTGCAGGCATGAATATCACAAGACTGTCTAGCTGAAGTATGAACTTCCTAGTTTAGTTGTTGTTGTTGGGTTTAACGCCATTTTTCAGCACAAGATAGGCTATACATGGCGGCCAGTATAAATGGTGGAGGAAGAACCCGGGAAAACCACAGAAAGAACCACCGACCCACGAGAAGCTACTGGCAAGCTTTCTCACATAACCACATGAGCCGAATCCGAGACTCTAACTCACGCAGTCAGAGGTGAGATGTCAGTGATCCATAACGGTGAGCGCTTTAGACCACTCGGCCACTCGGGGCCCCCCATAGTTTAGTAGCAGCCAGTCAGAAAATATTGCTTTTGAACCTTCACTTTTGATTGGTTTGAAAGGGTATCTTATTCTCAGACTCAAACATAATTTTTTTATCTCAAGACCACTAGTGATCTGTTCAAAGTAAAGGCTATTAATAAGGTCATTTTAAATCTTCGAATTCATTTTTTGAAGAAAAGTTTTTGCAAGAGAATTTAGTCTGCGGAAATTTCTGAAACAGAAAATTGTTGTTCAGTGGTATGCTAATGAACGTTTTAGATTTTGATATCTGAGATAGGTCACCTCAGTCTCTACCATTTGACCTTGTTTTCAATCACAAGCGTATGCATGCGAACCTTTGCATTATAGTCGATGAAAGTTGCCAACAGGCGCCCATGCTAGAGGATAGCCATGTGGGTGAAAGACTGTTGAACTATATCAGTAACCAACAAAACCGCTATTATAACACTACTTTTGTTCACGATTGTTTATTACAGTTATGATTTGCATCAAAGCACGCGTGGTATTACATATACATCCTTTGTACACGAGTGTGTTATATACTCAAAGTATGCTCGTGCTTTAGTTGCCAGTTATCAGCGCAGTTGTCAAGCAGCAGACAAATCGAGATTAATACCAGCTACAAAATCTCTCTGCTGTGTGGTTGAAGTCAGTCTGGAAGTTTATGAAGATGAGTTAAGTCAAGAAAAATAGCTTATATTACGTGCCTACCTTGAGGGGAAATAAAGATTTCTTGACTTATCAAGCAATGTAGTAAGTCCGTTTTGCCTGCTTCACAAAATGAAATTGTACATTTCTTGTCTTTGCTCAAGAGCTAGCTCAGTCGACACTCGCCAGTATAAAATCTACTGGAATAATCTGGCTGGTGAATGCGACAGCTAATTTTTGAGAGACCTATTATTCCTAGACTATGTATGCTTACCATTATGTATGGATATGTATATAACAAATCACAAAAAAGTAATTAAAATGGCGTAGATTTTATATGGGCTTAGAATAGGCGGATTGCGCACACGTTTTGTTCTATCAGCTTGTTAACTGCAAGCTTTTCCATTTACTCTGAATAGGCAAGTATTCACGAATGCAACCGTACAGAAATTATTTTCCTAGCACCATCAGAGACAACAGTTACTATTGATTTAGCCCAGACAATAATTTCGACTGGTGTACCTATAAATAGTTGTCGTTTTTGTGATTCCATCTGGGCCAAGGCCAGCAGATTTTGTCGCGGCACACCCACAAATCGCATGTTCAGCCACATACACACATGTTTGTATTTTATGATCAACATGGTTCTCATAACGATTTCATTTCGTAGTTCTTGTTTGCTTCGATTATTTTTTTTCACGTCCGTAAAAGTAAAGGTGGTTAAAATTCTTCTATTAATAATGTGATCGTGTAGTATAATTGCTCGAAAAGCCGACCTTAATCAGGTGCGACACGCACCAACACTTTTAGGCAATTATCCCTTTATTGACTGGTACAAACCGTCATACGATCATAGAAAATATCTGTCGAATATTTAAATTACAGGCGACTGTGCGTTCTATGGGCCTAGCACCACGTTCATATATCACCATACTTGTTACACAAAAGAAAAATGTCTGAAACGATCGTTCTCCTCTTCACCAAAAACTGTCGCAAAAACTGACGCTACGCAAATCCATCCATTGAAACCGTTGTAAGCGCCCATAGATACGGGTTATGTATCTACATTCATGGCTGAGGCGCCTCGTAGTTTATTTCTCCTAAGTGTATACGGTTGAAGACATTCATTATCGGATGTACCCATGACAAACATCATACTTGTGCCAGCAGATCTCGCGTAATCATCGCTGTATCTGGCGAGTCCAATAATCGTCGTGGAGATGTCAACGTTGACAAGAATTACTTCGATTTCCTTTCCGTCGATGGAATAAGGTGCGCTGTTGAACAGCGTCATAATGCCATCATTAACAAATCCAAACTTTGTGTTGACAGGATAATCGTTACCGAGAGTGTCATCTTGTATAAGTTTTCCATAAATTTCCAAGAAAGCTTCACATGAAAGAAAAAAACATTGATGTATCTTTCTTGCACTTGTAATTTTTTATTTGTTATTGATTAAGCACTCGAGCCGGTTACGAATAATAATGAATGTCTCTTTATATCTATTGAATTGAACCATAGTCGAATTATACATTACTGGTTTCGTCTAATATATTTTGAATTTTCCGAATCCACTCCTTTGTGCCACATTTCCAACCACCGAGTCAGGCAGACGTTGTTTGGCGGCGTCATTGATAATTTTACTTTCCGGGGCTAGCATAGTTTCTGTCGATGGCAATGTAATTTGAACCTTTAGTGCTTCTCGAGTGACTAATCGACGAAGTTGATATCAAATCGATTGAACCGCCTGAAATCCCATTTTTCAACATAATATAAACGTTTTTGATCTCGTGTTAACATGCAATTGTATCGCATGCCCAAGTACGACTATCATATCGAAATATAAGGTCGATCTCAAATGTACGGTTATATTGTCAAGGTCTCCCCGCGGAGATGTACTATGTGCGAGTCCTGGTCCACAAGTGTAAAACGAGTGTGTCAACCGACCATTATATACAGGCGACGCGTTAGTAATCACCTAGTCCCATATCAAATCACCTAGTCCCAAAGTTGAGGAAAACCAAACAGCATATGTAACCCTGAGCAGCTACGTTTGTAGAAAATCCGCTTTCATAACCACCGCTGATGGCATCACAGATTAAATTAATTTGAATCGTTGTGGTAATTTTGACAATATATGGTACGGTAATTTTATCGAGACTCTCCTGGCCTAGCTGGTAAGATTCGTTCGTCTTCAGGAACTTCATTAATGTTTTCAGGCCAACCATAAACTGCTCTTATTGACGATCATGTGATAACAACCCTGTACGGTGCAAATTTGATCGAGATTACAGAGCTGAGTGGAGGCCCATGTTCACGTAAGAACACTGTAGATTGTATACCGGTTTGTAAAAAACAATTCTCCGTCGATTTTTTTTTTATTGGTCGATTCCGTGATGTACGCGCATGCTCGATTTTCAGCTTTTTACCATGTTGTTCTATCATCCATTGAAACACAAACGAGTTATTTATGGAAGACCACCGAACGGTTGTAATAGAATATTAAGCCAACTGTAAAATACTCGCAATGACGCCGATGCAATCTCGAGTGTGCGACCTTCCCCTGGTGCGATTTGTGAAGAAAAGGTCACATTAAATTCTGGCTTCGTTTATGAAGTTGCAATCATCGAGGTAAGGTTCTAGGCTATATTTATCACGAAATGTTGCATAGCAACTTAGATTTCATGTAAGACGAGAAGCGTCTCAATAAGAAGTGTTTCAGTTCCCTCAGAATTCATCATAGGTATCGTAATGTACATGGTCGATGTCTTCAATGAGTTAGTGTATTAACAAACGAAACGGTCCTCGGTCTATAATGTTGCTGGTAAACAACCGTTGAGAAATCCATGTGGCCTAATTAACAAAACTAGCATGTTATTTCTGGCTTAAATTGCCCGCACAAATGTTTTCGACCGATCCGCAATGTCGTTAAGGTCGCATAGTCCGCCAAGACATATTCCTTCCCTGACTTGTTTTTTTCTCCACCTCTTTATTTGTTCCGTTATCCATTTTGAAGTGTTCTTTCTTCGTGCGAATTTCAGGTGGAGATTGTTGCTCAATCCACTGTTTTATTTATTCGTGTTGGCTTTAAAATTTGGCTTCGAGTTCTTTTCAGGTAATTCTTCTATTCGGGTTTTACTTCAGGTATTTATTCGCATTCAGGTATTTGGAGCAACAGTTTTAACACCCGCATGCGAAATAATTCTAGTAACATTGCTTGTTTTTTTTTTTTTCTTTTTTCTTTTTTTCTTTTTTTGTTTTTTTTTGGTGCAAATTTTGGAAATGCCCGTTTCTACTGTTCTGTCGTTGCAAGCGACATACGATGTTGTCTTTACGCTTCTACTATATCCATAAAATCTTTAAAATCTTCATTAGCTAAAAATTAACGTTTCAAAATTGAGCGAGAGAAAATATTTTCTTATAAAAATCATATAGCCGGCCAGAGTCTTGTCGAAACCCAGTTATTTCCATGTCTTTAATTCTCACTAGAGACAGTGATGATTAAAAGGCGCTTGCATGGCAAGTGAGTTTTGAAAATTTATCGAAGTCACTCATGCACTGGTAGAGTCAGCAGGTTGAACCTCTCATTTCAGTAGGGGAAGCACCACCGTATCGGTGAGTCATTGTAAAACGATCATTACTATTTGCATCAAGGTTACTATCTTGTCGAGACTGAAATTCGTAAACTGCTGCTAGTAAATAAATTTCAATTGTTTAAGCCTAAACGTCATAATTTCCATATTTTTTGGAATGACGCTTATTGGTGCCACTGTTGCTATTGGTTGCATTAGTAAGTGGCTATTATACCTGATCAGGTTATGAAAAACTACATGATTTTTTATTTTCTTTTCTTTATTTTGCAACTGCAAATTGCGTGTGTTGTGTGCAGCTTTCTATAAGTGCCAGTGACGTGACAGCAATCATGAATTTTGAAATCAATGGAGTTAAAGTCACCATGACAGGTCGAGCAATAATTGATCTCAGAAAAAATTAATATCTTCATTCGGTGAATATATGTTGTCTGATATATTTCATCGTAACCTCAAGCGATTTTAAGATTCATCTCAACCAAGTTTTTGCAACGATATAACATTGGTGGCTAAATTTGCACATCGCATTTGACAATAGTGTAACAAAATCCGTATGGGACTTCTCCGCAATTGGACTGCATTTGTTTGGATGTTTGTAACATTGCAACACTCGTAGTCAGTATAGATGTTATGCAGTACTTTCATTTTTCTCTGCACCGCCCTAAACGTTGAATGCTTTTACCTTATTCTGACATAATCGTACGCTGCGGCTTTTCACTTTTTCCATGGCAATAAAAGTCATGGTTGTCAAGGCAATGTTGTGTGCTAAATATATTTAGACTTTTGAGTGTGGCTTAGTAAAATTCTATATTACCAAAATTAAGTTCGACAAAGTATTGCTGGTACTTACGCGGCCCGTCTCTGTTGTCACATGTAGGAGGCAGAGAGGATAAGATTCCTCATTCAAAACATATATTGTCATCTCTATTCGCATTTATCACTGACCGAGGAGGAACATACTCTGGTTTTGGAATACAAATCTATCCGTGAATAGGTTCTAGCAGTGAAGTATGCATTCACTTCAGCTAGCACTCATCTTTGAAGAGTTCATCTAGATCCTGCGTTGGTATTTTTTCAGACGTTTTAAGAATCTTTTCGAAGTTTTTGTCCATTTCATAATTAACAGCTTCGATGTCTTTGGGTTTTAAAAAATTATAAGCGAATCCCCATAAAACCACGAGGTTGTAACTTTTAATCCATCTTTGTCTAGGTTAAATGCAGATAGAAAACAATATTTGTTCTAACTCCGGTGGTACCTGTGCGCTGTAATGCTGATACTATTTATGGACGCATATTTAATAAAAGAATCTACAAGTCTGTACTTCGCATGTATTCTACCGGGATGATTGCCTGATAATTTTGTAAATCTCCACGACGCTGGTGAAGTTTAGACTCGGGTACTTTAATTCATGGGTTGTTTTTTTTTTTAGCAGCAGCAGCCTCTGTAGCATAGATATGTGTAATACGGCGACAGCAGTCGTGTTCACGAACATGCGCAGCAGCCTCTGTAGCATAGATATGTGTAATACGGCGACAGCAGTCGTGTTCACGAACATGCGCAGCAGCCTCAGTAGCATAGATATGTGTAATACGGCGACAGCAGTCGTGTTCACGAACATGCGCAGCAGCCTCGGCAGCAACAGCAGCTGTAATAAGACAGATTGTTCAGTTTTTATTCTGCTGTCGGTGCATTTACAACCGGCTCTAGTTGATCCGGGGTAACTAGTTGTGGTTGATCCGGCGGAAGGTTTTGTGGTCCTAACAACGGATATATGTCAGCTTTTCGCATACGCTTTTCGTATCCCACGCTCAAACTCGAGCTACCTTAGTTGAATCATACTTGGCATACTGGTATGTAAAGGAAAATCTCACTCACTAAAAATTCCTTCAATAATTTGTTGTAGTATTTTTATTCTGTCTGAATCATAATTTGAAATCGTTTTATTCCTGGCTATTGTTTAATCAACATCTATATATTTATCAACGTTGCTGGATATTTCTCAGCGGTGTTGGTTATTTCTACAACAGCTGCGTTGGAAAATCTTTGCCGGTGCGCACGATCACATGGTCTGCAAAGCTGATCACGTGATTTCATTCTGATGCGCTTTTAAAACAGGGTCGAGCACCTATAACAAGACGTAACGTTAGCAAATGCGATTTACAGTATTCATAATGTCATGTTCTGCCGCGTTGTTCATGTTTTCCAATTCATACACTTTTGCAGTAATTACGTCTCAACGTCATTTTCATGAATAAAGAAAGTTTAGTTTTTAATTGCGTTGACCTTTCGATTTTTTCTTATTATATCCTTTATATATTGTTGTAGAGAAGTAAACATTCCACAATCCAGAGGATACTGCCAGTGTTGATAGACTTTATCAGTACCATACTTTTTTCCCCACTTAAGGTGGTTTTTAATTTTACGTCAGGCTATGATAAATACAAAGGTTCATTCCGATCGGGGCCACATCGGTAATTTTGCAACTTAGATATGAACCCCTTCAATATGGAACCAGGATTTAGTACCCTAGTTGTCCAGTGTAAACATGCACACTAACTAGTAAATTTGAAGTGACATTTCATTTTACCCAATAATATATAAACTGTTTGTGCCATTTACACATATAATCCATGCAGTAATTTCTTTGATGAAATATATCTTTGATAAATTTATCACAAAGCCAACTACTGTGCTTCTAGATTGTTGTATAGGTTTTTCTTAATTCTTTACACGGTCGGTTAATTTGTATGCCATCGTTATACTAATACTAAAACATGACTGATTTATTCTTAATTCTTTACACGGTCGGTTAATTTGTATGCCATCGTTATACTAATGCTAAAACATCACTCTAATTGATTTATTCTTAATCATCTTTACACGGTATGCCATCGTTATACTAATACTAAAACATCACTCTAATTGATTTATTCTTAATCATCTTTACTACTTTGGCTACTATATTATCTAGTTGCTGCAATGTTATCATCATCTTTACTGTGACCGCACCGGTGGCATAGTGGCTAGAGCGTCCGCCTCGGATGTGGGAGGTCGTGGGTTCGATCCCCGGCCGAGTCATACCAAAGGCTTACAAAATTGGTACAAACAGCTGCCTCGCTTGGCGCTCAGTATTAAGAGATTAATGTTAGGACTGGTCAGCCTGGTGTCAGGATAATGTGACTGGGTGGGACATCATGCTTCATGTCTGCGGCATGATACCCCAGTGCTAGACATAACTAAACTGTTACAATGCAGGCATCTTAGCGATATGACTGAAAAATTGTTAAAGCTACTTCAAAAATCCAAATCACACACACACACACACACACACACACACACACACACACACACACACATCTTTACTGTATTATTCATTCGTTTCGTTATATGTCGTATGTGCTCTAGCCAACGTCAGCGACTTTATTTTTCTTGCACAATATAAAAAATATGACTTTTCAGCTTTTTTTCTCATGATATTTACCAAGTGTACATCATTGCTACTCCAGGACAGTTCCTTAGTTGAATGATTTCTCAATATGGACCGCATAAGTGTTTTAAAAAATCATATTTTGAGCCTCCTTGACGAATCTGTATCATGCATTTAAGCAAAACAGCGATTTAATCTTTTCTGTAACATTGCACACAATCCACTGATCAGATAGAATGATGTCACAATTAGATATATCCATACTGTTAGGTATCGGCTCGTTAAAAGTAACATAAAGAAAAGAGTGACTACAACAAGCTTTGTAAACTTTAACAAAAATAATTTATTTCCCTAGAAAACACGGTGAAAAGGTAAATAGATGAAACAAGACTTACGATTTACGAAGAAGATCCAAAAATTTGTCCTAATATTGTGAAAACACAAGTCCTGTGACTAAACAGTTCTAAATTGACGTAGTCTGAATCTCAATTCCGTTCCAAGATGGCGGATGATGATGTTAGACGAAGGTTAAACATAAATGTCCAGAATTTTCACTGTGAATCACAATTTGTATTGTTCTGTTCCAATTTAGAAACAATTTCAGCAAATGTCTTTGTCCAAAGCCAGTTGTGTAGTTCTCCAGGGAAAATAATTATTATTTAGAAAGTAGACGAAGTAGAACTATCCTCAATAACAAAACACATGTTATTCTTCATACGTACGAACGAACAACTCTTTCCAGCACAAAAGAATACCTTTTTAAGGTATTGAAAACTCTATATGATGTTATGATGTGACTCTTTAAGATGTTAAAATATGACTCTAGACTAGTTCGCAGCTACCTGAGTATTTTAAAGCAAACTAATACGTCATATCATGTAGTACAAGCATGAAGAAATCGTGCGATTTCGAAATATCGCCAACGTAGTATAGAATGTCAACAAGTATTATTAGAAATGACCGTGGTCATAGCCAATCATTTACATAGCTATTTCCGACTGTTTACTTAATATGACAAAACCGTCATGCAAAAATCGTGCTTACGCGAGTCACATTTACGTTCTAAATAAACACGATGTTTCTAACAAAATATCAGACCCTGCGAACATAATCATCATCATAATAATAACTATGTTTAATGATATAAAAAAATGAAATAAAAATGAAATAAAAACATTTATAAAGAATTCAAATTTTAACACACATATAATTTAACTACAGGGTCGTAACAATACATTCTTTCAAAATACATGCGCATTAATTTGTGGATATTTTTCGCCATCTATATACCTTGGTAATTGTTTAATATAAAGGAAATATCTCCGCTCGGGTTTTGCATGTGACTTTGTATCTTTGAGATTATAGGCACGCTACTAATTGTAAGCTGTTATGCATGAAGCATTTTACGATCAAGCTAATGTATGCAGTCCGTATTAATTACGGCGATTTGAAT